>JAUMHP010000079.1:13047982-13061192 GCA_032361065.1 Enteromius trimaculatus | reverse complement strand
AATGAATGCGCTCAAATTGGCATGAATCCAAAATCATGGTCCCGATGTATTATTTGCCTGCTAACCATTTATTTCTCTAATTAACAAAGCTTTGTACTTCACTTGTGTCAAAATACTCAAAGTGAGATGTTTCAGATGGGTTGCAGGAGGTGCTTCGCGTCACAGCCCCACGTGCCATACTTCAGTTTAAAATACTTTTATTGATGTAAAGTGCAAACATTGCTATAGTGTTTTAAAAACAACGAGTGCCATGAAAAAAAAACCCTTTCATTCGGGTGAGGAAGCTGGCATTTGAAGAGCTGTTTGCACATGCGATATAGATGTCCAGATGCATTTTGCAATATTAAAGTTAACGATTAATCGATTGTTAATTTAAATAATGATCGATTGTGGAAATGTTGTCCATTGGATTCCACTAGATGAAAAAAAATATATATTCTTTTGTGCTCCACAAAAAAAAAAAAGTCATATAAACTTGGAACAATATGAAGAGGTGGTAAATAATGACTAGATTAAACAGTTTTTGGGGATGAACCCAAGGCCGTATTTACCATAGAGCTAGGCAGGGCTTAAGCCCCGGGGCCAGAGCAAGTAGAAGTGATTCGCTGTTGGGTAAATTAACTGGCACGCCTATGCAGCCAATCGTCAAAGCCATCGCACCCCCACCTGTTAATGAGGTTATTTAGTGGAGCTTCGCGTAAATTCTTTGTATTAATTTAAAACTAAATAAAATCAACAATTAAATACAAACTATTGTCTCATGACATCGATCAATTACAGTGTTAAGTCAGGTTAAATGAAATAATTTTCAGAGTATTAGTGTAATTTTCACATTAACTTTACGCAGTGTAACATGATTTTAATATTCTAAAATTCGTAAAATAGTATAACGTTAGTTCAGCAGACAATAAAAAAAAACGAAAAAAAAAAAAAACATTTATAAATGTATATATATATACACTTGCCTCATTTTTTATAAGTTAGATCTATGTATTACTTTTTATAGTGGATGTAGGTTTTATCGTTTTTGTGTTTGAACTTTTGAGTTTTTGCTCGTCAAAATGTAGGATAGGCTCATTTAAACACGCTTTAAGCAGGTTTTAAAACAAATGGTTTAAATTGTTAATACAAAGCAAAGCGGCAGATTTCATTCTGGTAAATTCGTGCATAAGGCGGTTTCAGCCTGATTTCGCGCGGCGCGCACCTGCTCGTATAGCGACTGAATAAACTTTTCACTCATTGTGCTTAAATGTTCAAATACACCATTTTGTGTTAAAAATTGTCATTTTAGCAATAATCCTCCTAAACACAGTTCTTTTGTGTGTCTTAAATGAACGTTAATACTGAAAGATACGTTAAAGTGTAGACTAGACCAATGAGATCATGGATAATGATATCTTAAAAGGTTAGTTCAGCCATACATGGACCCATGAAGACCATACAGTATTTGTACATTTTATCATAATATTTTTCAGTGCTTTAAGTTTTTGAAGTAGGTCAATTTCTTATGATATGTGTTCTGTTGTATTTGTTTTTACTGTTAACTTGTCCTCAGCAATTTTTTTTTTATTAAGTTTTATTTTATTTTTTGCTGGCATTTTGTGAAATTGGTGTATATATATATATATATATATTTATATATTTTTTTTTTTTTAAATCTCAAAACATTTTCTGTTTATTATTAATTACAATTAATTGCATCCAAAATAAAAGTTTTTGTTTATATGTGTGTGTGTACTGTGTATATTTATTATGTAAAAACACACACACAATAGAAATTTACATTAATTAACACGTAAATATTTATATTAAGATAATTAATATTGTACAGAAATATATCCAATATATAAAATATGTGTCATGTCCGTGTATTCATACATACATAATAAAACAACACATACAAACAAAAGCTTTTATTTTGTATCCAATTAATCGTTGCCCAGCACTATATAAATATATTTGTATTTTATATATGTTTATATACGTTTAACTCTCGAGTATTTCAATGACATTTGAGATTTCGTTAACTTCCATAATTATTTGCAAATTGGAAATCAGAGTTCCTATACTTCATTTTACACAGAAAGTTACATTATAAGCAGTGTAAAAAAAAAAAAAACATGTTTAGTGGCAATGCAAAAAATATTCAATTTAAATATTCAAAGGGGAAAGATGTAAGAATCCTTCACTAAAAACCACAATCAGCAATTAACACATAAACTCTTTTAATTTGATTGTGCCGACACGGCGAGTCGATGAAAGATGTTTCCTCCACTGATTCAGCATGAATTACTTACATTAATGACCCGCGCCACACACCCAGACGACCTCTGAGCATTTCTGTGCTTTTCATTAATCACGGCCTGTAATTACATGATTGAGTCAACAGCTCCTCTGTGACCATTATCAGCAAGTCATAAAGACTCTCCCACAGGCCGCAGACCTGATCCTGACCGAGTGTCTGCCGCATCACTGGAGGATTTTAACCCAAGTACAGGAATCCTTTACATAAGCAGAGCTCTGCAGGCCTATAACCTGAGATGACATTAAACCCCAAGAGCACAAGACAGCGGCTTTATACAGCCTCTCTCTTCAATAACTTACTGATCAAGATCGTTCCCACTGTGCTGGCCGTGATTATGTCCTCTATGAATCAAGATTTTCCGTGAATCATGTTAACGACGAAATGCAAAAACCCCTCGTTGCATTTCCTCATCCCTTCAAAATCACATTTATTTCATGATGATTGATATTTCCGGAAGGCAAACGCATTGGCCAACGACATTTTTGAAATCTGAAAGGCTCGGATGAAGTGAAAAAAAAAAAGTGCATCTACAACATTTACAGTGATTATTTCATCCGCTTCTCATGCACGGCTGAACGAAAACACAAACTCACTGTGGGACAGTAGGTGTTGTTCACAGAAAGGCAGATTTCATTTCTGACTTGGCTTTTGTGTAAGAAAGATAAACAGCAGATTACATCCAAACCAGAAGCGATAAAGCAATACAAAAGCTTATCACTTCCTTCTTACGTTGTCCTAAGAAAGAAAAAAAAAAAAGCAACAGTACACTAGCGTTATCAAATTCTATGCCTTTGCGCCGAGTAGCCCCACCCACAGTTAAAAACCATTTGTACAAATTCACGCTTAAAGCCTGGAACAACACGAAGGTGAGGACAATATCATTTGTTGCGTAAAGAATTTCTTTAACCCTTGTGATTTCTACCAACAGCTCTGTGGGTGGAGCATTTGATTTTCTACAACCAGTTTACTGAGAATACTAATGGTCACTGAAAATAATCGTTTTAACAAACTCTAAAGTAGGCCTGCTGAGGTTTGTGACCCTGCACGGGTGTATTTGTAGCAATAGCCAACAATACATTGTATGGATCAAAATAATCCATTTTGATCATTGGGATATAAATGAAGGATCACGCTCCATAAATATATTTTCTGAATTTCCTACGGTAAATTGATCAAAACTTCATTTTAAATTAGTAATCTGCATTGCGAAATATTTAAATTAAACAAGTTTAAAGGCGATTTTCTCAATGTTTCTGGATTTTCAAATAGCCCTATCTCAACAAACCACACATCAATGGTAAGCTTATTTATTCAGCTTCTTCAAATCATCTTCTTATTATTTTTTTGAATGACCATAATGACTGATTTTGTGGTTCAGGGTCCCATATTAATTATCATGTAGTTACATGTAAACAGTAAGAAAATTGACGCTGAAGCTGCAGTTGGTCTGATGATGGGAAATCAATCTGATTTGATGATGATGATGATGATGATGATCAGATCATCAGTGTGTTGCTTTGGTCTAACACAGGACAGAGAGTCACCTGAACGGTCCTGAGTAATCCATGCAGTTACACAAACAAATATAACTCTAATAATAGCTTTACATCAACACTAGACACGATTATCAAACCTCAGAAGACAAAACGAGTCCACGCTCAACCAATCCGGCTCGTTAAACCATTAAAAGCTCGTGCCCGCGTCAACGAAACCACAAGAATGCAAAGGAGAACAAACGCGTGATAACATTAATGCGGAGTGATATTGACTTACATTCTCGGCGTCGCGCTCGTTAACGGTGGGCAATGGCGTTCTGGTCGACATCTTGTGTTTACAGGCCGCTTGCACTAGCACCGGCGCTCGGTACAGCTGAGCCGCGGAGCCGGGCTTAGCGAAGATAGCGCGGAAGATACGAATATCCGATGCCCGTCACACCGGCATGTCTCCTGGCCTTCGACCTACGATGCGGCGGCGGCGGCTTTCCTATAACATGCACATATCCAGGAGCGGCCCGCGTCAGCCGCGAGCGAGAGAGAGAGAGACGGAGCGACGCTGCGGATGCGCGGACAGAGCAAGAGTGTGTGTGTGTGTGTGTGTGTGTGTGGAGCTCAGGCTCCTGCATTGATCCACCCTGATAGAAACACACACACAGAGCGAGACAGAGGGGGAGGACGATTATAGAACTAACAGCTTCTGTCGCAAAATAATAAATCTATTACTTTATATGTCTATTTAACCCCGTGCATTTGATGGCACTATTATTATTACTTTCACAATATTAATTGCAGATCTGTGCAAATGCTTTGTCATGGCAAGCTCAGTCATTGCTTCATTTGGAGAAAGTGCATGAACCTGCGCTGCTGAATGTCTCTTAAAATAAGCTCACTGACTGTAATATGCCTCTCTATATTTGATCTCCATCACCCCCTAATGGGTTTAAAACAGTACTGCGTTTCAGACAACATCTCATTAATTTTTTCTTGATAAACCCCAATAAATGAATGCGTTAATGTGAATACCTAAATTATTAATTAAAATAATATGTTGGGAATGTAATAAATAGATCATGAGGTCTCACAATTATTCCTGTAAACAATCCTCCACACCGCCAGAGGGAGCCACCATGTAAGCTCTAGAAGTGGTCAAACTTACTATATTATATTAGAATTATTTATTTTTGTATTGTCTGTTTGAATACAATTTTCAAATTGAAACTACAGCACACCTTTTGTTATGACTGTAAACCTGCCCGTGCCTTTTGGAAAGATTTGCATTGCTTTTTATTTCTTTGAAGTTTTACCTATTCCAACAAAGAAAATTGTATTATTTGGTTTGTTTTGTAAAAGATGAAACACTCAATTCCTGGAAAAATTCGTTGTGCATAAAAATCTTTCACATTTTTATTTTTTACGAAGAGCTGTGAAACTGAAGACTCGTTGCTTTTTGCGCTGAAATGAATGAAAAAAAAGAATGCCTTAAACTCCTATAACCTTTTATGAAAACCCCTATTATTTGAGTTAATGGAGTTTAATGGAGAATTTTGCGTGGCCAAATACACGGGGTGAAACCATGGTGAGACATCTCAAAACTAGAATCCATGAAAGATCATGAGCAGTCGGTGAAGTGTGAAAAAGATGATCATGATCACCAAATCTGTACAGTTTTGGAGGACCGAGATGAACTCCCAACATCTGTCCTGGCAGCTCAATTACCGGACTCATGATCAAACTACAGTTTGAGAGAAGAGCGAGGAACTCATTCCCTTCTTCAACCACTGGCTGATGTTCATTCACTTGGAGACTGTTCAAAAGATGTATGAACCTATTCCAAGAAGGTTGGAAGGCAAATGGTGGTAAAACACCTAAAAAGAACATTGCGTATTTCCCAGGTGCAACCCCTGACCACAGGTTTTATGATGAGACAGATAGGGTAAAAAAAAATTAACTAATAGTTATCACCTTAGCAGTGGTGTGCATAAGTGCTACTTGGTCAAAGAAACAAGTTAGCAGTGTCTTTTGGATGTTTTCTTTCCACTACTAGAAAAAAATACTTCTTGAAAAACCAAAGAGCCCAAAATCTCAAACTTGACAGGTGCTTGAAAAAAACAGGTTTTTGCCTGCTGTGTCTCCCCTTAAGGAATAAAGTCATAAGCTGATCAAGCATGTAAAGATGACTCTTTAAGCTAATTCACCCAATATTGGCCATCACTAATTTAAAGACTCTGCTCAAGTCTGCGGCAGTGATGCCTCCTTCCCACCAGAGCTTAAAGAAGACTTCTTTCTGGTCCAGAACCATCTTTTCTTCAGAGGAAATGAAGATCTACATTTCTCCAATTTAGCCCAAGAGCACACAAGAACATTTTAGAAAGTAAGGGCCGTTTCTAGAAATGACAACGGTTAACTCTACCACCATCAGAGGGAGTCAGTGAGCTGCAACTCAATTTTCTAAAAATGTCAGACGTAGCCATGGCCAATGAGCTTCTTACAAGCTATATGGTGCACACAAGAGAACTTTCTTTTGTTTAGTTTTTATTACAAAATGTGAAATCAAACAAGCTTTGTTTAAAAAAAAAAAGTGAAATTTATTGCAACAGCAGAGTATGTGACAGAAGCGTTGGTTTATTATTATTTTTTTTTCCCCCAGAGTAAAGAGTATCTCTGAATTTTCATAGAAACCAATATGTAACGTGTGGGTAGCAATTACAAGATAAAACGCTGAACTCTTACTAAGCAATAAAACACTATAAATGTATATAAAAAAAAAAAAAAAACATTCAAGGCTTTCCGTGTCGTAACATATAGCGTACTAAAATCAAGACATCCTTCATTTTACAGGCACTTGAAATGTGAACTCAATGAAAAAGTTGTCTTATTAACAGTTTTCTAGACAGTCTGTTTCTATGAGTACTTCTGAATTATATAAAAATGGTCATAAACATAATAAAAAGTCATATAAACAGTACCTTTCTGTACACTGAACAAACAGGACCTTTTAAATAAATTAAGAGGCTCCCGAGACAATCCTTCTAAAATATAAAATTGGTCAGTGCATGGTTTGGTTTTACAAACGCACTATATTTTACTATATTTCAGCATTTTGAGTGGGCAAACTCAAACTGAGAAGTGACAGGGCAGTTTTCGGTACAAACCCCATTTAGAATCTATGTTTGAAGAACCTTCTAAAACATAACGCATATATATATATATATATTTATAAAAGGAAGAAATGGTGGACAATATATCAAATTCCAAGTCCTTTTGTTCTTGAGGCAAGATGCTTGAAGGATGGAGGGATTTGAACCATGGCTTACAGGAAGATCCATTTCTCTCACACTTTACTTTCAGAGGGCAGATCGCTGAGGGCGGCGGAGATGTCACTGAAAGACAGTCTGTCTTTGGGGCTGGCTGCCCAGCAGCGCACCATCAGCTTGAAGACCCGAGATGGACACCCCTGAGGAGGAGATAACTTCAGCTTGCCTTCCTGCAAAGCTGTAGAGACACAAATAAAGGCCGTCAGGAAGAAATCATAGCCATAAGTCAATACAGGTGTAATAGAACATGTACATGAAATAATTTGGTTCCATATGCAAGTTTTTCAATGTTACATGAGATTTGAAAAGTTCAGCTAAAGGTGAGTCGAACTTGGGTCGATCGTGTCAAAAAGACGTGTGCTGTTGGAACAATATTAGGTGATTCTTTTTTGTATTGTTGAGGAGCCCAATCACACGTCTGTGGGCGGAGTTAGTGTAAATAGCTTCTTCCAACAATGCAGGCCATTTGAACTTAAATTTAAGTTTGGGCTCTGTTGTGAATTGTTACCTTACAGCAATGTAAAAGGGCTCCCTTTTAGAGTATAAGCTGTGGTAGATTTGTATAACAAGATTTGAATTAAAACCGAATTCATTTAAAGGGGTAATCCGTTGCCGCATGTTTGGACTGAAATGTGTGTTGGGAGTGTGTGTACACAACCACCCTACAATGATAAAGATCCACCCGTATTTTTATTCAATTAAAAGAAGAATTGGCCCTTCTGAAATCAAGACACACCGACAGAGGCCACTCCCACAATAGTTGATTGACAGCAGCATGTCACTCAGACTGGACTAGTGTCTTACGTCAGACCCGTCCTGAGTGACTCCTAAGAGATTGAGGTGTTTTGTTGTTTAATGTATTAATGAACATAGCAGTAGTGATTTACTCCCGACATCTGAGAGACTGAAGACGCTGAGGATTAATGTTACGTTTGGTTCTGAAGGAAATGCACCCTTGATCAACAGAAAAGCGTTTATGTTCGCGCGAATCATTCATGATCCAGCCTCACCTACAGAAGCAGTGAATATAATGTCTTTTAATGAAACTTTGCAAATTGTCTTTCCTAATTATGTGCTAATTAGCAAGCTTCACTATGAATACGGCTAAAAAAAAAGATCCTCTGAGAGTGCCTCGGAAAAGAGGGGAGGAGTCAGGGGAGCTCATGAAGATTTAAAGGGGAAGTACACAGAACAGAGTGATTTCTAAAGAGCCGTTATTTACACTTTCATTGAGAAATTTTAAAGGAATCTATATTGCAAACTTTCCATTAAGATCCTAAAGAATCATATTAGCTTGTGGAAAATTGCCTTTGTATAACCCATTTAAGAAAGAGCAATTTGCTCAGTAAACCACCGCGTACTGTTCAGTCTTTACCCCTGCTTTACCAAAACCATTCCGAACCATGAAGTCAAAACCAGAGGTGCGCACTGAATCGACACGTTTGTGCAGTGTTACACCCCTACAAATCAATACATAACCCATTTGACATTATAAAACGCACCTTCTAGAACTTTTTCCTCCGTGAGTTCAGCGTACGGCAGCTCCCCAAAGCTGAAGACCTCCCACATGAGCACTCCAAATGACCACACGTCCGTCTTAGTGGAGAAATCATCCTCAAAGACGGCTTCAGATGGGAGCCAACGCAGAGGAATCCAGGACTGGCGATAATGGTAGTACTCGCTACATAAACAGAAACAATTTCATCACCACAAGAGGGAAGCAGTGAGAGTAAAATCATACGTGGAGAACGTTCACAAGCCTGTGAGCAATCACTACAGGGAGCATTGGCAGTGGAAAAGATGACTTCAGGGAACGTTCTTTTCATTCCTCGTTTTATAAATCAAAGGCTTTGACTGGATTAGGTCTTGCTGGTGAATTTAATTGCTTTAATAAAAAGCAAATGTGTTTGGCTGTACCTGTTGTAGACGTCTTTGCTAAGACCCAGAGCAGACACTTTGATCTGTCGTTTGGAAGAGATCAGGCAGTTACGTGCAGCCAGGTCTTTGTGGACAAAGCGCTGGTTGGACAGGTGCTCCATGCCTCGAGCCACCTGCAGACACACTGACACCTGCGAGCAGACAGAAGAGAGTGAGGTGCTGTTCGCTCTGTTGGGTGTTAATGTACATATACCATATACTGTATATAAGAGACTGGTCACAGTTATTAACTACCTTCTGCTTGGTGCTGAGTGGTTGGACTTTGACTTTCTCATCTTTGCTCTTGGACACTCTCAGGTACTGCTTCAGATCACCCTGAAAAAAAAAAAAACAGGAAAATGTGACAAGAGCAAAGAAAGGATGCAATATTTCAATTAGCACTTCAAAATGTAACTAGAATAAAGCCATATGCCACATTATGTGCTATCAGGGATCGAAGAGGTTGTTGTTAGAAGAGACAACACGTTTTTTAAAACACCTTCAGTCATGGCTTAACTGCACAGCCCTGAGTGTTTCTTAAGGGCCCGATATACAAACAAAATCGAAGAACAAAGGGAAATTATGTCACTTCGAACCAAATCATACCAAAAAAAAAACGTTGGTTTTGAACTGTTGACCAAAGCGAACTTTTTTTGGGGGAGTTCGTTTTGGCTCCTAAACACCTTTGAGCTACCATTGGTCTGAGGCAAGGCAAGGTAGCAACATCTCCAGTCACTATATATGTATATGCAGCTGAGCTATCCGCACCTGCACAAGACTTTAAAAGTTCAGTGAAAGCAAATAATTCCTACGAAGAGATTATAACAAAGCTTGTGTGAACGACTCACAAAGCTTGAGTTAAAGGCAACGTAGAGAAACATCAGATGCAAGTTTTCCAAAGCCATGAAAAGAAAAAAAAAGGAATGGTAGCAAGCAAATAAATATCACACCATACTGATGCAGTCGTTGTTGTTCTTCTTTCAAGTACACAATAAATAACCCTTTGTTTTTAATCAAACATAAAGGCTACATGAAAGCGTCCCGTCAAGTTTACATTAATCTAAACCCCGCCTCCATCAGTGCGGGAATGTAAAATTTTCTGAAACAGTATACCCTCACTTTTGAAGTATATCGGGGTCTTAAGTGTGAAAGAGTGTAAATTATAGACAGACAGACAGAGGGACAGTCGGACAAAGGGAGGTGGTGTGTAATGTCAGGGAAAAGACCTAATAAAAGTGATGATGGGATGAAATGTAACAATGACAGAGAGACAAACATGCAAGCAGATGAACACAGATAAATAGGCAAACAGAAAGATAAATAAGAAATTGATAAGATAGAAGGAAAGACATATTGATAGACACGACAGAAAGAATGGCAGACAGATATAGATAGAGAAGAGAGACAAACAAAAAAAATCTGACAGGCAGACAGACGGAGAGACCGAAGAAGACAGACGGAGAGACAGGCAGACAGAAGATAGACAGACAGACAGGCAGACAAAAGATAGACAGAGACAGACAGAAGATAGACAGACAGACAGAAGATAGACAGACAGACAGACAAAGAGACAGAAGATAGACAAAGAGAAAGACAGACAGACAGACAGACAGACAAAGAGACAGAAGATAGACAAAGAGAAAGAAGACAGACAGACAAATAAATAGACAGAAGATAAATAGACAGAACATAGACAAACAGACAGAAGATAAACAGGATAGATAGACAGACAGAAGATAGACAAACCGACAGAAGATAGACGGAGAGACCGACAGACAGACCGACAGACAGACAGACCGACAGAAGATCGACAGACAGACCGACAGACAGACCGACCGACAGACCGACCGACAGACAGAGGATAGACAGACAGACAGACAGACAGAGGATAGACAGACAGACAGACAGACCGACAGACCGACAGACCGACCGACAGACAGACAGACCGACCGACAGACAGACCGACAGACCGACCGACAGACAGACCGACAGACCGACCGACAGACCGACCGACAGACAGAAGATAGACAGACAGACAGAAGCTAGACAGACAGACAGACAAAGAGACAGAAGATAGACAAAGAGACAGAAGATAGACAAAGAGAAAGAAGACAGACAGATAAATAGACAAATGATAAATAGACAGAACATAGACAAACAGACAGAAGATAAACAGGATAGATAGACAGACAGAAGATAGACAAACTGACAGAAGATAGACGGAGAGACCGACAGAAGACCGACCGACCGACAGACAGACAGACAGAAAGACAGTCGTGTAGTGAGCTGGTGTTACCATATCAGTGTACTCCATTATCATGTAGTGCGGTTCCACTTCTCTACAGATGCCCAGCAGACGAGCGACGTTAGCGTGGCTGAGCTTAGCAAACATGTCACATTCGCGACGGAAATCCAACTGCATCTGCTCATCGCGTGTCTGCATACTCTTCACCAGCACCACAGTCTCCTCCTCATCCTCAGTGGCCTTCGCTTTAGCCAGCAGCACTTCACCAAACTCTCCTTTACCTACACGAGGAGAAGCAGAGCAGATTCATTAGTTCCTGTGAAAATCGTTCAAGATGACCTTTTAAAGAGGTCTCTGTTTTTGCTGTACCCAGTGTGGTGATGGTGTGCAGGTTGTTTCGGGGGAAGTGGAGCTTGTCGTGACTACTGTGGCGTTTGTTGTTTCCGCTGGCGGCCATGTTGGTGAGCGCCACCTCCTCCTGGATCTCTGCTGTGGTGTGGCCGTTCTGTTGGACATCTCCTAAAGGTCGATCAGAGAACCGGATCAGAGAGCTGGCTCTGTTGTCACACAATTGCATGCTAGCTAAAACTAACAGCGCGTACCGTTGAGACATTCCACCTCTCGCTCGTCTCCGTCCTGCCCCTTCTGGAGTCTCTTGGCATTGCGCCTCTGCTTGCAATAAAACATAAGGCCCAGCACGATGATGATGTAGGCAACAGCCGCCCCCACCGACAGACCGATAGTCTGGATCATTTTGTAAGGGGCCTTTTCATCATCTGCTAATGAGTGCTGAACTGGTTTTTCTGTGGACAACCACACAAAGAATGCATACGTTAAACACCAGGGATTTTAGAAAGAGCGGTTTCATTCCAGCATTCCTTCTGATCTCAACTCAAATAGGCTCCTTATAGGAATCAAGTGATAAACTGGCATGAGCATTCAGTTAAGATCTAACAGAATTCGCTCTAAAAACAATTCGATGTGCGTCTCCTTTCTCTGAAGTCAACACGCCACTAGACTCAAAGTATTCGTAATTCAACTTAATGTGGTAATTGAGTTGGTACTCCGAGATGGGCCAAAACTAATTTAGGGTGAACTTTGAAACTGTTTGGCAGCATATATCAGGTTTCAAAAGAACCATATTAAGATGGTGGCAGATACGGTGTAATGTAAACCTAAAGAATAAAAGGACCGCATGAACAAGAATTGGTTTAACGATCAGAGAAAATGTGAACATTTACAAATTTTGTCAAGCTGGAAATGGTCTCAGTGAACGTTGTCGGGATAATGCGTTTTTGTAGGCCAGCTAGGAAGTTAGCATCATTCAAATTCCTTTGAAACACCAAAAAGTATGCTTTCGTTGGCGTTTGGATAAATGACAGAAAATAAGCTGTGTGATTGACAAAAGTTGATAATTCTTAGATGCTTCGTTCATCCTGATAACCCTCAAAATACAACTGTTGTCCCATTTAGAAAAATTGTGTATATATTAAGTTTGTGTCAAACAGAGACAATATATTCAAGCATTTAGCCCAAAACTCACTGATTTAAGGGGGTCACACACCGGACGAGAAGCGCAGCGAAGCACCGCGTCGCGCCATGTCTTTAAAACCCGAACACATTGTTTTCTATGGGTGTACGCACACCGGCGGCGCAATTTGCCGTCTGTCCGCGGCGCCCGGCTACGACTCAAGACGCTGTTCAAATTCCTGCCGCGCCACAGAGCGCCGCCTGCATTGTTATATATTAAATAACATCTTATTTCCTATTTCAAATCGTTGTTAATTATACCAAGATACCACTGCTGCGAAAACTGTACACGTTACATTAGTTTACAGCTTGAATAAAATATAAACATAGAAAAAATATGTAGCATGTTTTTATAGAGCAAACAAATCATATTATAGAATGTGCGCGTCTGGTGTGCGATACT
>JAUMHP010000079.1:13034728-13047232 GCA_032361065.1 Enteromius trimaculatus | reverse complement strand
ATAAACATAGAAAAAATATGTAGCATGTGTTTATAGAGCAAACAAATCATATTATAGAATGTGCGCGTCTGGTGTGCGATACTTCAAGTGTCCTAGACGCGGCGCTGCGCTTCTCGTCCGGTGTGCGACCCCCTTTAGGGACAACGAAGTTAAAAGAAATAAAAAAAATAATAATTATTAATGTGGACAAACCGCACTGAACCCACAGAAAGCTGCTTCTTCAAAAGTAACTTCTGTGACACTAACTCTTCAACTAAGAAGACTAAGACAATGAAATGTACATATCTGTAAATACACATGTAATGTTCGATGGTACGCAAGTAAAGATAGTATGAGACTTACCAACAACATAAAGCTCTGCCGAAGTGTGTGCAATGTTACAGCTGTTTCCTGCAATGCAGGTGTAGCTTCCTGTGTCCTCCATGTTGACGTCATGAATGACCAGAGAGCCGTTGGGCATCTTCTGGAACCTAAATAAGAAACAAACAAGGCCAGATTCTTGAAACACTTCTTTTGAACCGATTGATGAAACCACTTCAATCTTGGAATTGTGACATTTGTGATAATTCAGCTTTACCTGCTCTTGTCCGCCTCCAGAAATTTGTCTTTTTTCTTCCACTGAATGAAAGGAGGAGGGTCTCCAGTGGCCTGACAGTGAAGTACCGCAGTGTGGCCCTGATATACCGTGGTATTCTCCGGCTTGAGCTTAAACACCACATAAACTAAAAAACAGGAGCAAAACGAAAAGAAATACAAAAGACAGTGATATGTATGAATTAAGTTTACTTAATTGAATAATGTCTCTTGTTCATGTGGTTCAATACTTTTTCCCCAGTACCTGCGACGGTGAGCTGGACAACGGCTCTGATCTCGCCCTGCTGGCTGTTGGAGGCGAGGCAGGTGTAGTTTCCGGCGTTCGCCCGAGTCACTGTGGTGAAGCGCAGCGTGCCGCCCTTCTGCTCCACCCACGCAGGGATATCAGCGCCGTCTGCAACAGCGCCAGACACACATTCACTACTGGGAACTACTGTACTTCATTCAGTGCCAGATGTTTGCATTCTCAAGGAATAAATTGTATTCGGAACGAATTTGCATAAATAGGATTTATGTACTTTTCGGTTCTATCCCTGAAATAAAGCTTTGTGACTCAAAAATATTAGTAGTAACCCACTTGGGATTTTTAAAGCTTTCTCATGTCTTTTAAAAAGGCTTAATGGGACTGCACAAGTTTTTGGGGACATTTAAGTTGCGTTGAAACGGAAGTAATGACAGATCATATGTTCTGTATTGTGATGTTCATCTGACGGAAATGGATTACTTAAAAAGAAAAAATAAATAAATAAATAAATGGGGCGGTCCATACACTGTGACCATTAAATGGTCAAAAGAGTAAAAAATTTGCCCTCTTGCAAAAAGAGCACAGTGTATATAGTTTATAGGGACAGTCTCTGGAATGTGACCAAAATTTGGGGAATAGCAAAGATTAGGGTTAAGTGTTTGCATTTTATGCATTCTAAAGTGAAGCCATATTCAACACCGTTAACATCTTTCACCCTTAACAATCACAATGGTAGTCAGTCTTCTCTGCCAGACCTGTCCTGATCCAGCGGATGGTCGGGGTCTGTCTGCCCTTCGCTGAACACTGCAGATGTCCTTCTTTATTGAGCTCCAGGCACTGGTAGGTCTGCGGCGTCGGCGTGAACTTCAGACGCTCTGAAACAGACATCGCGATAGCGAATGCTGGTGAGAAGTGCTCTGTAACACACAGCCTCGAGTGACTTTAAATATAGGCATTACATTAGCCGCTTTGACAATGGCTACTGTGTCATTGGCTAAATACCGTTGTACCGCAATATCAAATTTTTTAGATAATACTGTGGTCGCATGACTTGATAAAATGTTCGGTCTTCTGAGAAAAGTTTGCTCAGACAAATGGAGGTGAAGGGGAGAACTACAATTCCCATCAGCCCAGGCGTGCCCATCATTCTTTGCGGTCTGTTGTCGCTACAGATCAGTGTTGCCAACTTAGCGACTTCGTCACTATATTTAGCGACTTTTCAGACTCCCTTGGTGACATTTTTCCCTAAAACCGACTAGCGACAAATCTAGAGACTTCTTGGAACCTCAGCGAGTCTCTGGTAGTGCCGCGCGAGCTGTTGTTCTCCCAGCGCGTACACACACCTCTCTCTGCATCTGTTCTGTTTAGCGAGAGACTGAGGGGATCAGGGCTTTCAGTTAAAAATAGATATTATGTTGCTTCTAACTCTATTTTACATGTAAATATAGCCAAAATCACAGCATAGCCATTGTCTATATCTTATGTGTACTTGGTTTCATCAGAAAATGCTCGATTATAAATAAGGATTTTAAGTTTAACCTAATAATGGGCTGCATTTCAGTCACTATTTCATATGTTTTTCACATGTTTTTCTAACAACAGAAACCATTAAAAATATCAGTGAAAACATGTATATTGAGAATTAGGGGGCATTGAATAACATTATGTGACCATAGAGAAGCAAGATAACATGACGCACTGACGTAATGAATATACAAACTGCGACAGGTTAAATCAGATGTGTGGAAGGTTTAATAATTTTTTGTTATTAAAATTGAGGTTCCTGTTTCAAAGTTTACAGATAGATGGCTAATGTGTGCACCATTGATATGTTCAGTTTTGACGTAAACTGTTTAATAAACATTTGTGGCACTTTTTTTTGAGTCTCTTCATTAGTTTTGTTTTTCCTGTAAATGATTCAAGTACCGTACCGTGCCATTATTACCGAGGTATTACCGTACCGTGAAATTTTGATACCGTTACATCCCTAAAAAACACACTAAAAAACAACAGTCAGATTTAGAGAAAAAAAAAAAACAGCACAAGAAATGTTTCTCACCAAGAACATACACCCGTGCTTGCGCAGAAAGTTTTCCTGCCTCTGTTTTGCTCTCACAGCTGTACAGGTGGCCATCGTACACCTCCACGTTATTTATACGCAAAGTCCCATTGGAGAAGAGTTTGAAGTGACTATCCTGTATGTGGGGGGGAAAAAAAAGCGTTTTAATACATGAATTAGTAATATTTTGTTTGAAGCGCCTTCTTGTGGCCTAAATAACCGACCATCCTGGACTGATAATATGCCTTTTAAATTTGAATGTAATTCGAATACTGATAATATTTAAATTACAAAATGTGAATTTAGTTTTTCAACCATTCTGACAGCCCTAATTCTGCCACTGTCTAAACTGCATGGTCAATCATCTTATAACAGTTAACAAAATTCGCATTTCATTTCCTACCATACTGGAAAGAAATGCAATGAAGAGAAACATTGACCCTCTTCATATGTTTGCATTATGATAAAAATATTAGCTATTAGAGTGCACATTAGTAAATGTTTACTTTCAAGTAGTAGACCATCCGGGACATAAATGATTATGATTCTATTTTCGAACACTAATAAGGATTGTGGACACATCAAATATGTGTGACAACATGATTGCTACATTGATGTTTACTTCACAGTTGATCGTGCAGCAGAGTGTCATGTTTCACTGTTAAAAATCCTTTTTAAAAGACATCAAAAGGTGCCTCTAGCCTCAGGACGTGGTTTGAGATTGTGTTACGAATATGATATGGGGCATGACATCACCGTCCCACTCACCTCGGCACTGATTTGCTGCATGTTGCGGTACCATGTGACCTTTGGTTCAGGTGTGGCTCGTGCGTGGCAGTGCAGGTATCCAGCGCGCCCCTCCTCCAGCTGACTGTCCACGGGCTTCTGGATCCACTCCGGTTTAGCTGAAACACACAGAGGCGATGTTGAGGGTCGCAACAGAGAAAATGGACAACATTTTCATAGCAGATAGTAGATCTTTAACATTCATCTTGCAAACGTGATTGCTATCTGTGTATGTGCTGACATACTAAGATGCTTTAGGACATTGTTAGCAAGTTTTAGCACAGTTGCTGGCATGATGTTACACACTTCTAACATGAGTTCACATTGTTTAGCACAGGGCTGTCCAAACTCGGTCCTAACATGCCTAGTAAGAGCTTGATCAGCTGCTTCAGGTGTTTGATTATGGTTGGAGCTAAACTCTCCAGGACAGCAGGCCTCCTGGACTGAATTTGGACAGCCCTGGTTTAGCACATTTAAGCAAATTGCTAACATGTTTTGTAACGTTGCTAGAATGTTTAGTACATTACTAACATGACTTTACACCCTGCTAGCATGTTGCTAATGCTAACGTGTTTTACAACACATGATTTTACACACTGCTAGCATGTTTTAGCACATTACTAACATGACAGCCTGCTAGCATGTTGCTAATGCTAGCGTGTTTTAACACTGCTAGCATGTTTTAAATTACTAACATGACTTTACAACCTGCTAGCATGTTGCTACTGCTAGCGTGTTTTATAACACTGCTAGCATGTTTTAGCACATTACTAACATGACTTTACGCACTGTTTTATAACACTGCTAGCATGAATTTACACTCTGCTAGTATGTTTTGGGACGTTGCAAGCATGTTATCTCAAAGTTCTTGTGTCCAGTGTCTGCACTATAGGTTGGGACTGATAAAAATGGCTTTTTACTCTTTTAAAGTAGTTGCACGCATGTCTGAACCTTCCCGGACAAGCATTTGTCTATGTTGTTGTGTCTCAAGTAGATTGTTATTATTCTGTCTTTCATTTCTTTTCGACAGTCTGCTGCAAATGCTGTCACCTTGTGGACAAAGGGGAAAAAATAATGCAAAAATACAGTTAGTAAAATCAGGCTGTGCACGTACAGTGTGCACATACTATGCTGATGACAAAGTTTCTGTCATGGGCACTGTATGCATAGTCTAGCATGGTTGTAAAAACCAAATTATACTTCAGGCTTTACTCCAATACATAACACTTGAGTGCAACAACAATGGTGCCTTTTTCGAATATCAGAAACCCAGAAAAGCCAAGCACTCAAAAAACAAGATGAAATAGTACAGCCCTGTGTTGAATAGGAAGAACAATGCATGACTGACTGTAAAACATTTTCAAACAAATAGACCAAATTCATTTAAACAGAAGGTGTATTAGTGTAATACAATAATAATAACAACATTTGATTATTGTTTCTGTCCTTTTACTGTCAAATAGGAGCTACATCTCTTTAACCCTGTTGGATCACACTGATGTTAACGTTAATCGTTCTAAAAACTACAGCCGACGAGTCCCTAAGGCAAGTTGTTCGCTTGAGAATAGTAATTTATTTAAAGCCCTGAAAGCCCCCATTGTGTCACACTGAGTGTTATAGATCACCTACAGGACTTTAATTCATAAGACAGTATTGGTCATAATAAAGAAAAATGGCTGGAATGTGCAATATTTAAGAGGATAGAAACACATGATACTGGAGTATGCAAATTAATTGCTTTTGGGAACACAAGCTAGTCCTTTTGCGTTGTTGTGTTCTAAAATATGTCACATACATCTTGCATTCTTAAGCCACGGTTACACTGCAGTTGTTGATGCTCAATTTTGATTTGTGGACTACATTTTTTACTAGGCACTTGACAACCCAGAGTAGCTGTACCAAAAGCCTGCCCAATCAAGTTTTTACATTTAAAAAGGCTTTAAGTTTTAAAAATGCAGACTTGGAAACACTATATACTGACCCGGAAAATGTCCACTTGAGTTGAGATACGCCACCATCGCTTTTTCAATGATTAACAACACGCATTGACAGGAATATCTGATCTGTCCACATATCCATAGATATCAGATTTATTTCCACATATAATGAGGCCTGAGGCTGATCTGAGAGTATCGCAACTCATGTGCTTTTTTCCTGCTTGCACAGTTGTGGGTCTTATCCAATCTGGGCCACATGAAAGGAAAAAACTGGAACAGGCTCATGTAAATGCAGCCTAACGCTGTATTAGTGCAAACTCTGGACAGATATCCCTTTCAGGCAAAGCAACACTTTGAAGAGCTGAGAAAATTAGTTAATCACATTTGAAGGAAACACTGACACTCTTTAAGACTTACTTGCTACAGTTACAGTCAACTCTTGTCTCTTCTGTCCAGCCTTGTTTTGTGCAAAACACGTGTACGTTCCTGAGTCTTCACCACGAGTGGGGCTGAAGATCAGGTTCAGTCCTTCCTGGTATACTCTGCCCTCGGCTGGAACTCGCTGTCCCGCGTATTCCCACCAAACCTCTGGCTCGGGGTGCCCCTGGGGCGCTGGACACGTTACCTGCTCCAGAGAGTCTGCGCTAAACACTCTAGACTGTTTAGGCATCATGTCCTCGATTTCTGAGGAGAAAGAGTGACAAGTATGAGAGTATCAGAGAAGATACAAATGGAATCAATACAAAAGAGAGATTTTTCTGAGAAGGGTTTGTAACCAGGCCGTTTTGGGTCACCACTGACTTCCGAAGTAGGAAAAAAAATTGTATGGAAGTTAATGGTGAGCCAAAACAGCCTGGTTACAATTTACATCATTGCATGTCTAACCATACATGAATAGGTCTGAGCGTCTTACCTGCAATTCGCAATGAGGCTTCGAGAGACACGGGAGGGCCCCGGGGCCCTTGAGCCACACATTTATACAGGCCTGTGCTTCGCTGCTTCACCTGAGTGATGAGGAGGGATCCATTGCTCAGAATAAAGACACTGTAGAAAAGAGAAAGGTAAATGGTAAAATGCGTGCTCGTTCATAGGGTAAAGTTTATTAGTCACTTAATGAATTTTTACTTTCAAAATCCAACTGTTCTCTTTAAATCCTCAATTCAAGTCACATGACTCTAACATTGCAGTATTAAAATTGTGCAAAAGCTTATAAGACCCCTTTTAAACTTTACAAAGAAGTGCACAGATTTTTTTTAATTGCACTCAAACTTGGTTTAAAGTGTAGTACCGGCTCTTGTTGGCCACTAGATCGTTCTCATGGTACCACTCAACGGTAGGTTGCGGTTCGGCTGTGAACTGACAATGGAAAATTGCCTCTTCGTTCCTCATGACTACCAAGTCTTCTGGCTTCACCACTGGTTGTGGGAAACTCTTATCTTCAGAGAGAGATAAAGACCATTTATTACTTAATGGGAACATAAAAAGTTAAATGACAGATTCTCAAACACACCGAAAAGTAGGGATGCACCAAAATTAAAATTCTTTGCCGAAACGCTACTCTATTTTTGTTCGTTTGTTTCGCTTATTTGGCCAAACTCTGTAAGAGCTTTTTTTTCCTGGGCCAATAATTTTGGTTGCCCATTTGGTGCATCCCTACAAAAGATACCTTTGGTTCCGCAATACACACTATAAGAAACACACATACCTATGATGTTAAGGGTGAAGTTATTATTGCTGCAGACATTTTTCGCACAGCAGTAGTAGACCCCGTTGTCATCAGGACTGGCATTCGGCAGCGTAAGAGTTCTGTCTTTGTTGTTGATTTTGTAGTTCTTTTCTGATAGTACTGTTCCTTCTCTGTACCAGCGATTGGTTGGCCTGTAGATCGAGTCAGGGGCAGGGTTATAAAAGCTGAGAAAACTAATCAAGAAGTTTCTCCAGCTTAGAAGTTACCAGTTCTGTTCAGATGGCACTACATGCTTTAGAGTCGTACAGTCGTACTCCGCTCGTTTTCAAATTCTTAAACACGCTTGAACCTGAAACAATTATTGATAAAATTCGAAAGGAAATTACAAAGGTGTTCACAGTGGGATGCGTTAACATTAATCTTTCGTCAGAAACGGATTCTGAGCCGAGGTGAAATTACAGCCTTCAGCCCTCTTCTTCATAAGCATTGGAGAGAGTGGATACAAATTACATTGGTCATCTGTCGTTAAAATCTAAGTTCAGAATCAATTCCGGAGAGAATCGCGATACATTCTGAAGAGATCAGAGTCAATCCACTTATTGCGCAATTTACCTCTAAATTTAATAGAACACGTTATTCAGGTAGCTGAATGCAAGTAAGGCCAAGGGTGTCCAAAACTTTCCCTGGAGATCCAATGTCCTGACGAATGTAGCTCCAACCTACCCAACACACCAACCTGCAAGTTTCTAGTAATCTGGAAGACCTTGATTAACTCATTCAGATGTGCTACATTAGGATTGGAGCTTAAGACTGCATGATAGCGACCAGTCAGTAGCAGAAATGGGCACCATGTGCCTTAAACAGAAAGTATAATTCTTTCATCTGCATTTTGTTTTTGCTCGTGGACAAATTCAGGTCTTCAGATTTTTTTGAAAAACTTTCAGAAGTGTGCTACTGGGAGCTAAATTCTGCAGGAGGAATACAGTAGAGCAGAGCTTCCTATACCGGTCCTGGAAGACCCCTAACCCTGCACATTTTGTATGTTTTCCTAAAATGTCCACACCCAATTTGCAGTCTCTACTAATGGGTTGATGGGTGGAATCAGGTCTGTTTGATAAAGATGGAGACCTACAAAATGTGTAGGGGCAGTGGGTCCTCCAGTACAGGTTTGGGAAGCACTGCAATAAAGAATACAATAATGTTCTTGATGTTGCAGAGAGCTGAAAATTAAGAATAATTGGACCTTTATGACAAGAAGGCAAGTAGTACTTTCTCTGCATTATGATCTGTATGAGTATGTGTATTGTGTGGCTAAAAGTGTTTGCATTCACAGCATGTTTCTGATCTTAGGCTAAGAATCAAACATGCAGTCGCTCACCGCGGGTGTCCATCTATGTTGCAGCGTAGCACCACTTGTGAAGAGCTCTGAATCTCTTCCTCTGATTCTGGACTCTTCAAACTCACCACGCCACTTTCCAACCCTATAAGACAAGACACGTTAAAGACTAGCTTGATTATCGGGAGGTGGCTGAAACCCTTGTCGAAACTCTCGGCGCTCATTATCAAAAACAAACTCCTCCATTCACACCATCTGGTCATGCTTTGCACCCGCTGCAAAAACAGGCCCCTCCATTCAGTTGACCTTACTTGTTATCTGACACAAGCGGCCGGACGCTGCATTTCAACCAATTAATCTTGGCATTGGGCATAAAGGGGCGCTTTGTCTGGCTTCCACTTGCTGGCTAAAAATAACCTTCTCTCACGCGGGCGTTGTTTAGCTTGCTGCAGTCTCAAAGGGGGTGAAATGGGATGGCTGGGAAGGGCCAATGGTTCACATGTGTTTTTACACGCCAGGAAAAGCATTTGGAAGAGGCAGCATACACAGGGAGTTTGACTAACTTGTTAAAGGGTTAGTTCACCCAAAAATGAAAATTAGCCTGTGATTTAGTCACCCTGGGTGTATGAGGCTTTCTTCTTTCAGACGAATCAAATCAGTGTTATACTAAAAATTGTCTTGGCCCTTCCAAGTGTAATCACTGGAGCGTGGGTGTTTTTGTACAATAGCCCAAAACACGTCAAATAAAGTGCACGCATCCGTAATAAAACATGCCTCGCATGGCTTAGGGGGTTGAATAAAGGCCAATAAGAACAATATACATATTTTAAACATAATAAACACATTTTTTTAAACTTCCGCTGACCTGGTACGTGGAAGTCATTCCGGCAGATGACGTAGGATGTATGCATTGCAACAAAACAAAAGCGCCAGTCACGAATTAGAAGCATAAAACGAGGATTTTTAAAGGATTTAGACATAAGCTAAGAGGAAAATTTGCCTTTGCTCCTGTATGCACTCTTGTGAGACTAGTGTACCTCAGACTAAAAGGACTTTGTCAATGGACCAAACGGCATAGTGATTTAGACTGAAAGGCTACAGATCTCGGGAAAAAACGACGTCCGGCGTCAGACAAGAAGTCATCAGCCGAAACGGACTCCGATTAAAAGGCATCAGACAAAAAGTCTCCAGGCGAAACAAACTCGAGAAACGAGTTGTGCTTCCCCGCCCCATGTGACGTCACATGGCGCAAAGCAAAGTGGTGTGGAGCTGTTGAGGATGGAAGATGGAGGTAAGCTGCTTCTGATGACTTTTTGTCTGATGCCTTTTAATCGCAGTCCTGATTGTACAACACCTGACACCAGACATTGTTTTTTTCCGAGACCTGAAGCCTTTCAGTCTAAGTCACAATGCCGTTTGGTCCATTGTAAAAGTCCTTTTTTACCATGATGCATTTTCATTTTATGACTGAGGTCTGAGGATGTCCTAAAATGTACACCGTTCTCCTACCATATTTATTTATATTTTAATAATAAGATATTTTTCATGCAAAAATGCATGAATTTGCTACAGGGTGAACTAATCCTTTAAGAAGGGATATATTGACCGTTACACTCACATTTGATGTTGAAGGATGCCTCGCCGGTCCGGTATTCTTCGCCAGTGCTGTTCTTTGAGGCAAAGCACTGAAAGATTCCTGAGTCGAGCGTCCTGTCAATGGCAGTGAATTTGAGGTTGCCCCCTTCCTGAAATCGTCTCTCCGAATTGGTGACCGTCTCTCCGTTGTGTTTCCAAGAGTAGACGACCCCTTGAGGGTCGTTTACTTCACACCGCAGCATGGCACTGCGCGCATGCAGGGCATCCTGGGATTTTGGCTCCTTGGTGAAAGAGAACGAGGCGGCTTGCACCAGAATCCCTATCGGAAGAAGAAAAAGCACATGCATGAAGAAAGATAACCTAAAGAACTAATCTAGCAGATCAGTGCCAGCGCTTGCACGTCCAGACGGACAAATTGTGATGTTGATTAACAAGATGCTGAAACGCCGGTGAAGGAATGTAGCTTTGAGAAAAAACAAAACACCCCCTCACCCCTCCCTAAGACTCCCAGTTTGTTCTTTGTTTTCATCCAGCTGGAACATCAAGGCTAGACGCCCAGGTGTGCTTTAGTCAGACAGGCCCAGCTGGGCTAGACGAGACAAGACCTTCTGATGCTGACCAGTCTCTCTGACCCAAACGATAACCTTAAGCATTATGAATTTGAGTACAACACTTGGCCCCGGCTTCATTTCAGTTCAAAGTGTGGGTATGGGGTGTAATAAGCGCCTAAATTGTATACTGCTGAAATGCAAAGTCACACAAACGTGTATGAACACGCACCATGAAGCCTTTTACATTGAGGGCTTTTAGCTACCATTGTCTTGTTTTTGCAGTTTACATGAAAGCTAAAGCGCTGTCTAAAGATACTAGTGAAGCATCACCATTCTCAACCCCCAGCTATGTTTCCATCACCGTTTAAACACACATTTTGAAGATCACTGTAAAGCTACACAATATAGCTTTCAGTTTTGCGGGTGAACCCGACAATGCGGGTTATTGATTTATCGGCTTTCGCCTTAATCCCGCTCATTTGTTTGGATCGCAATTTTCAAAATTCGCTATAGTCTCTTCCCTAGTTAGGAGTTTGTTTTAATCCTTATTCAAATTAATCCGACTATGACCAGTATATCCAAGTATATCAGATCACTCCAAAGTGCCAACTTTTAATTTTAAACAAAAAAAAGAGGCAGCCCTGTGAATGACAGACATCTCCAGGATTTAGGCTCTGGTGCCTCTGCCAGTTTTCTACCCCGCAGAGTAGAGCTCTGAAGACGTCCCATTCAGAGAGACAGACAGTAGTCAGTCCCGCTCCAGCGAGCACAGCTCGTGCTGGGAGAGGACCAGCATGCACTGGGAATGGGAAATGAAGCCCAGCTCCCCTGTGGAGCGGAGTAAAACATATTCAATAAACAGCTGCGATGAGTGACTGAAGTTGGACCATACAGAGATATTTCAGGAGCATAACTGACGTTTGAGGAGGTGAAGGAAGGTTGCACCTGTCAGGAGCGAGATAACCTCTCTTTAATTCACTCTGACAGGACGTCCACGTCAGATCAGTCTATGAAACCCATGTCTGTCATCTCCACCTGCACCTGTGACCACCTGTGTATACCTGTGTAGACCAGGTCATATAATGATTGTCAGGACCAGGTAGGCTATATTTAGTGTAATTATTACAATATTCAAAACGTTGCTGAATTTTATGCCTTGCCACCACCTTATCTTGATTACCCATCAACAGAGCTGGGTAGTAACTGATAACGTGTAATTAACATCACATAATCAGATTCTTAAGTATTTGTAATTAGATGAAATTAGATTAAAAAATATTTGTAATCAGTTACTTTTTCATTAATTACATAATTACTAGTGTACCATCAAATTATTATACGCAATTAATCACATCCAAAAGTTTTTGTTTACATGTACTGAGTGTTTATTATTTATTTATTATGTATACATAAATAAAAAAAATGTTAAAATTGCATTATATATAAATTGCAATATAATATAAACACACATATATATACATACACATACACACACATATATATACACATATACACACATATATACATACACATATATATACACATACACACATATATATATACATACACATATATATACACATACACACACATATATATATATACATACACATATATATATATATATATATATATATATATAGATACACATATATATATACACATACACACACATATATATAGACATACACACACACACTATATATATATATAT
>JAUMHP010000079.1:13019809-13034628 GCA_032361065.1 Enteromius trimaculatus | reverse complement strand
TGTTTCCAACCCTGATAATAAAACATCAGCATATGAGAATGATTTCTGAAAGACTGGAGTAATGATGCTTTGTATCACAGGAATACATTTTAAATTACATTAAAATACATTTTTATTTGAAATTTAAATAATATTTCACAATATTACAGTTAAAACCCACTAAATATCGTACTGTTCTAAAACTTTTGAACGGTAGTGTGTGTCACACAATTTGGACTTCATGCAATTCTGGAATTGTGAACCCAACAGAATTGTGAGCAAAAAAAAGTCGCAATAACCTTTTTTTAAGTGCCGGAAATGGACTTCCATACAAATGAGATTTAACAATAACTGTAGTAACTACATTCTTGAAATTGTGTAATTTATCAACAGTCCACCAGGTGAACTTGTATGAAAAATGTCAAGAGCTCAAAATAAATTTGGCACGAACATATGAAACAGAAAATAGAGAAAAATGAAGAAATCAATCAAGTTGATTTATTGAAATCAAATGTGAAATGAACATTAAAATGATTAACAAAATCATATAAACAGCAAACAAATGGACCTATTCTGGAGAGACGATCAATTTTCCGATATTAAAGAACACAAAATAAACCGACAAAAGAGGATTCTGAAAAATAAAAGAAAGTCACAAATGACGTAACACAAAACTTCACCTGAAAGTAAAAGAGAGGGAAATCACAGATACAAACCATCTGCTCAGTTGTTCGTACACTAAAGTGCTTTGCACTTCTGCTTTCACTTCAGACATTCACGTCGAGCACTTTGCCTGGCACAGGCAAGCAGTTCACTAATATAGCGTCCATATTTGAAAGTCAGTTCATCTTCACGGCAAAAAAAAATAAAAAATAGACATACATGGCAAGAACATGTAACATTTAATCCCAAACTCTTCTGAGTGTGAACTAGTCCTATATTTTAAGGTATTTAAAGTTGTGTTTGCTCCTGGATTTCTGTGAAATCCAAGGCTCACAGTGAACGGTAGTACACCAGAGGTCAAGGTGTGCGGAAAGGTCACGATATCAAGAGTTGAGGGTCGGCTGTTGAGGTCATCAATGCGTATCATTCAGCAACGACAACAGTTCAGTTTTATAGCATCGCCAAAAGAGGAAAACAAGAACAAGCATGCAGGCTGTCGGCTAATGAATAATGAAGAGCCATAATCAAGCAATGATCGTACCATCTACAGATCCAAACTCTTTCTCGTGAGCGCGCGTCAGGATCTCTTTGTAGAGGATCTCAGCTTCCTTGTACTTGCCCTGTTTCAGATAACATGAAGCCTGCAGGAAACATAATAAATGATGTACAATTCTGTAAAAATGTACAATTATTTCTATTACAGGTTATAGATGAACTATATGACACTGGGCCACAAAACCCATGTATGGTGGGTTAGGACGGGACAATATTTGGACACAACTATTAAAATATCTGGTGCATCTGAATATTGAGAAAGTTGTTCAAATGAAGTTCTTAGATGCCTGATTTTATGCTCCATATGTTTATGTCTTAACAATGAAAGAGTCATGAGTATGAATGATCAGATATTCACCAGGTTGTTTTTGGTCTTGGCAACATTCGGGTCGTCAGGTCCAAGTTTTTTCTCGTAGATATCGAGAGCCCTGCAGTAATAATACTCCACTTCCTCATACTTCCCCTGATTCTGACAGAGCAGAGCCAGATTATTAAGCTGCTTGGCCACGTCTGGGTGGTCCCGCCCCAACACCTGAGCAATGAAAGAAAGAGAGAAAACATCATTTTAATCAACATAAGAGGGTTTTGTAGCCCAACAAACAGGGCAGTACCTTCTCTCTGATCTCCAGGGCTCTCTTGCACAGTGGTTCTGCTTCCTTGTATTTTCCTCTCTTTCCGTACAGGACCGCCAAGTTATTGAGGGTGGCTGCCACCTGGATTAGAAATATGGACACTGATTACAGGCTGCAGTGTGGATCCAGACCGTATAAATATAACAAAAGCTTTCTCAGAAATCACAGGCTCCAATATGATTGGTCTAATTTTACACAATTATATGAAAAGTGCCACCGTTCCTATAGGTTTCATGATTTGAAGTTTGCAAGACAATCAAGGCACTGAATTTTGGAAGACCTTTAAGACACTTAGTAGCAAATATAGTAGATAACATCCCAAGCACAACTGTATATTCACCCTGTTTTGTTGTACTTACAGCTGGGTGGTCATTGCCCAGGGTCTTTTCTCTGATTGACAGGGCATCATTAAGGAGGTGGGCAGCTTCCTTGTATTTATTCTGGTCCCTGAGAGAAAAGAAATACAATAAAGTCTTATGACGAGAAGTTTATTTCAGTAGGCCAAGTGGGCAATCTTCTTCTACTGAGTAAAAAATGGAATTGCGACTTTTTAATCTCACAGTTCTGACTTTCTTCTCACAATCTAGACTTTAGACGATTTAGAGATAGAATTGCGAGATATAAACTCAATTGCAAGAAAACAAGGTCAGAATTGTGAATACTCTTGTTTTTCCCTCAGAATTTGACTATTGTGAGTTAATATCACAAAAAGGTCAGAATTGCGCAATCGCAATTACACGGAAAAAAATTCTAAAAAATATAATCTTGCAATTGTCCGAAAATTGTCTCTTTTTTTCCTCATAATTGGACTTTATAATTGGCAATTGTTCGTTAAAGTCGTGCAATTCTGAAAAAAAGTCAGATTTATGAAAAAAAGTCTGAATATAAAATCCTCTTTTTTCCTCAGAATTGTAAATTCTATATAATGCAATTCCGAGAAAAAAATTGCAATTAACCTAGTTTTTTATGTAGTGGCGGAAACAGGCTTTCATATCTTTCACTTAAATATTATTTTAAATGTATTTTTTTTTACCGTTTTATTGATGCTTTTATGATGCTCGAAGGCTACAACACCCATTTATGTAGTTTTTTAAAATGTCTTTTTTTGTGTTTTATGTAACTAAGGACATACAGGTTTGTAATCAAGTCAAGTAAGGTCATTATTTATATATCGCTTTTTGCAATGCTGTTTTTACAATTACAGTGCATGAAACAGGGAAATTGTGTATAATGAGATGGGAGTGAGAAGAATGCCTCCACATGCACCTGTAGACCAGAGCCAGGATGTTGAGCATTGTGGCTACATCGGGGTGGTCGTGTCCAGAGGTTTTCTCCAGGTCCTCCAGAGCCTGCTTGCACAGAGGCACGGCCACCTCGTAGCGGCCCTGAGCGGCGTACTGGATCACCAGGTTATGGAGGGTCCTGAGGCGGGCTGGGATCTCATACCCTCCCTGCTGAGCGGCAGCAAGCGCGGCGCTGTTGTGCGAGTGTGAGACTGAAGAGGGCGACAGAGAGTAACACTGGTAATATCAAAAATATGAATTGTATTGTTTCTCGAGCTCCGTCCCAAATACCATTCTTGCCTCAAATTCACACTTTGGTTATGTAACGCCGCATGGACTTTTGGGTAATAACACCAAAATGGCATCCAAAACACCAGTGCAGACTGAAAGGAGATGCAAAAGTAACCAAATACACTTAAAAAAGCGTGTCATAAAGTATCAGCAGCGCTAAATGCTAACAAGCATTATGGCCTGTTCACACCAAGAATAACTATAACGTTAACTATATTAATGTTCTGTTTTATTATAAACCGACACTGCCATCTGGTGCTTTTGATGCTTGAGCGCTGTTAACTGTCAGCCTCAATAACTGTGAAAATGCAACGAACTTAAATGATGTTTTGGTACACAGAACAAAGCTTGGTCGCTTTTTAAAGGAAAGAGTCATTGGGTTAATGCTGAAGTTAAAATGTTAAAAAGGTTTAAGTGTAAAGGTCCTTGCACCCGAATTCGTCATTCTTTGCTATCAAAATGCTTGCTACAGATGCGAAACATACATTTTTTCTTTGACGAGCAAAAGTTTTGTGGTTAATTTGAGGTCATTTCAACATTTTCAGCGTGCGCAATGACTTTAAGTCTGTCGTTAAGCAAATGCACTGCACCAAGCAAATTTTACGAAAAAAAATCTCTCAAATTGGTAGAAAGCCCTATGTTGAGTTCCAAATTTGAAGTTGATGCCACAAAACTTCAAGTTCCTGGGAGATTTTGTTTGGGCTTTGATGCTTTCTCTTGTCACTAATTATTACATATTTGTCACATTTCACTTTTATCTCAAAATTGTTGCCAAATATGCAACCTTGAGTCTCATGCTACGTTCACACCAGACGCGACTTGCGTGAATAAATTGCGCTATTCGCGCATAGTTGGATGCTTGAACATTTTGAGTTTACTCGCTTTATTCGCGCATGCAATTCACTTCATTTGCGCATAAAATTGAACTTTAAAACAAACGCAAATTCGCGTCATGAGAGGGGCTTCTGCCAAGAGTCTCCAGTCTCATGCAAAATAATCTAAATATTGTTGTTATTGTGCCATGAAATGCAGTTTTAAGAGTATTTCCGGGAGGTAAAATTTGTTTTGGGTATATCTCATAGGCAAACTTTGGTTTAATGAATCTATTGTTTATTTCCTTTTTGTTCCTGTTTCTATGAAACTATGAAGATGTATCATACAGCGACGATGATTTTGTCCTCCATAGTTTCGGAATTCTGCCTACGCTTGTTACGTAGTAGTCACGTCACCACTAGCTCCTGATTGGTTAACGCGGCGCGAATTTTCGGCAAAGTTCAGATTTGTGCGAATCATGCGTCACACGTAGTTGGGACAGGGCGTGAAGCTTTTGAATTATACCTAATTTAAGATGCTATAAAATATATGTTACCCTACTTTCTTACCCTGGTCATCTTCATCATTGGGAAACAAATCGTCCAGGGCATCTCTTGGAGTCTCGCTGTTTTTCTCTTCCTAAAACAAAATCAAGGAAAAAACAGATTTAAATATTAAACCTGTTTAAATAAGAGCTGCTCTGTTACTATTATTCTTATATATTAAATTATTGCTAGTGTCAGCTGCTTCTCTGTCCATGTGTGACTGAGATTTTAATGGCCCCATTAATTCAGGAAGTAACTGCATGAAACAGCCTTTCATGAAAAATAAATGACAAGCTGGAGGCAGCTGTCATTTTAACAGATAGAGTCTCTTTAAATTCTTCCAATGCAGAAAGAGAAAAATGAAAAACATTGGACTGGAGCAAAGGAGAGAACCTTCTGCTTGCCAAGGAATACAATTTCCTAATTCATCACACAGTAACAATGCAGATCTTCTTTGTAACATCTCCATCCAGCAAAACAGAGTAATCCGTTCAAGCTGGCAATAAATCAATGCTGCCTGCACTTACAGGAAGAAAGACACGGCTCATTTCCCAAGAAAAGCCAGGCTATTGCTGCAGAGCAGATTTAAGCCAGAAAGTTCCCCTTTTATCAATTTATTAAATGACTTAGAAATGTATTATAATTAACTCAGATACACCAGATTCGCTAGACTTAATATCACTTAACTTTTTAGTTACCAGGGGAACATTTCTTATTTTGGCTTTTCATCTCATTTTTATATATATATTAGCTTTATTTCAGTATGTGAACCATTAAATATCTGCAACAGGATGTAACGGGTGTTTTTCTTGTGCCAGTATGATGTAGACACTTACCTCTGGTGAGACGCCATCATCATATTTCTTGAGCTGGTTCATAAACTCCAGATGTTTCTTCTCTTCCTCCAGCTGTGCGACGCTCTGTTCGCTCTTCTGGAGTTTCTGCTGGGTGTTGGCTAGCTCATCTCTCAGCCACTGGTTCTCCTGACAGAGCCGTCGGACCTGAGCACGCAGCTTCTGCTTCTCTGACTCCACTGCATTCAGGTGGTTGGACAGGGCCATCATCACCTAATATGCAATTTAGGTGATGTAATATTTTTACATTATTAACTAGTTCAGCAATAGATGTTATCGACAGGCTTTCCACCACCTCTGTGGTGTTCACCATATCCATTCGACCCACCCTGCACTGGCGTCATCTCTCACCTGTGCTTCACCCAGGCCCAGCTCAATCATCTCCACCGACTTGCGCAGCAGACTGGACTTCTCATGAACCAAACTGGCCTCCTCATCTTTCTTTAAGCACTGGATAGTCTCCACTAGACTCTGCAGGATGGAGTTGTGCTCGGTCTTGAGAGCTTCCAGACCCTGGATCACCAGTTTAGTGTTGGAGATGATGTCCTCTTGCGTCAGCTTGCGTTTCTCCTCATGTGGGTAAACCATGGTGGACATGCTCTGTGAAAGAAAGGGCACAGAATGGAGGTTTTGGAATGACATATGAATTATTTGAATTATATCTCATAATTCTTCATTGTGTTTTTATTTTAATTGCGGTGTTTCTTATTCCAGTTGTAGAACTGGTATTATTTTTAACACTGTTAAACTGGAATAATACATTTTCTCTATTGACGCTCTCACTCTGAAAGCACTAATATAAATTTGAAATATGACTGGGTAATGTAGGCATTACAACATAATACGCATTATGAAAAATTAATATTCGGTTTTAGACGTGCTAAAGATGGCACTTCATTAACAACGTCATTAAATGATTAGTGGTTTTAGAGCAAGTGATTGTTACATAGTGTGGTTAATGTAGAAACTCTCTTGATGAGGAATAAGAAGAAAATATACATTTAATCACAAGTGCTCAGGAAACAGGAACAGTGTAGGAGGAAACCACAATCTACAAATGAGAATAGGGAGAATTGAAGGCTTATAAACACAAAGGGAACTAATGAGATAATTAATCTCACAACAGATGAGCATGATGATTAACTAAACAAGGGAATGAACTCATAAAGACAGCTTGCTGAAACAAAACACTGAGCATACTGTACATGTTACAGCAGCTCCCCCTCCTAGAGGGTGTATCCTTGCACCGTAAAATAGTCCAGATGAGGAGGGAGGATGGAGAAGCAAAACAAAACCAAGTCCAATAAACAAGTCCACGAGGGTGAGGAGGGTGGGAGGATCCCTGGAGAAGCCAGGAGCAAGAGGAGCCAGATGTTGAACCAGAGGTCAGCATGGACAAGGCCCAAGGAGGAGTCAAAGATGCAACAGGCAAACAACTTGACAAAAAGAACCTTGGGGACACAGGTCCAGAGGCAAAAGCTGGGACCCGAAAGACCACAGTGGAGCTGGAGGGAAAGAGAATCCCAATGAGCCAGAGGAATGAAGGGAAATGGCAGAGAGACTCTCTCTGGAGATTCAAGGCTGGCAGGAACCAGTTGAGACTCTGGAGATATAAGGCTGAGAGGAACCAGCGGAGGCTGGAGATATAAGGCTGGGAGGAACCAGTGGAGATTTAGGAGATTCAGGGCTGGGTGGAAACAGCGGAGGCTCAGGAGATTCAGGGCTCGACTGGACCAGTGGAGACTAAGGAGATTATGGGCTGGGTGGAACCAGTGGAGACTGGCATCAGCTCCATGTAGCTTGGGGAAGATCACCGAACTGGGCTCTGAACTTGGAGTGGAGCTTGTGAAATCCTCCTCTGTACGGCAGATGGTGAACCCTGATGGGTTGTTCACCGGCAACCACTCCACAAAAGTGGCAAAGTCCTTTCTGGGACGATTCACTTGAAGTTGTGCCTTTGACCAATCAGTATAATCAGGAAAACGTCCTTGGTATGGTCCCCCAGAGAATGCCGAATGGTGGGCAGGCCTGTGGGTGAGGAGCAAAAAAGGGCCCAAAGCAAAAGAAAAAAAAATTATGTAGCCTATTTCTGTTATGTAATGCGATTAAAGTAGAACATCTCTCAACGAGTAGTAAAGAAATACTTTTAAGAGCTCAGGAAACAGGAACAACTTAGGAGAAAACCACAATCTAAGGGAGAACTGATGGCTTAGAAGGGAACTAATGAGATAATTATTCTGACAACAGGTGAACAGGACGATTGACTAAGCATGAACTCATGAACACAGACCAACTGATTGAAACCAAACATAATGCAACAAAAAACAGAGTATTGACAGAGTTGATGACAAAAACATAGGCTATATGCTACAGACGAAATTTCTAATGCAAGGTATTGTAATTGTAATTTGTAATGTAATTGTTATGGTACAACTATTTTGAGCATTTCCTCATGTTTGTGTGTCGATCTTAAATACAATTCAAATAAATTTAGTCAATCGTGCTATGATTCAACCAAATCTCATCATTGTGGCAGCCCTTAATTGACCAAACTTGTCACAACAGTGGCTTTGAGTCTTAAAATCTGCTGTGTGTGAAGCATTTACACTTCACCCTGAGGACATCAGTCTCGTGCTGTAAAACCCATCCATTCAGCCTCCAGTAGGTCATGTGATCCCACTCAATCAATAAAGCCTTGCATCCAAAAGGCTGACCGGACACATGATGGATAATAGTCTTTCCTGTCATGTAATAAACATTTATTAAAATAGAACAACAGATAAATATTCCATAATGCATCAACAGTCTTATACAAAGGATTACAATCCTCTCGTTGATTAAAGTGACTATGCCTTTTACCTGCTAAATCCCACAATGAAAATCATTTACTTACAAGTTAAACCTTGCTCTGCTGCTAGTCATCTATGAATGATTAAACAGGAAGGAACAACTAAGACAAGGCACAGCTGTTAGAAATAAAAAAAAAAAATCCCCACTGTTGAGGCCTTTCGGTTGAAGGGTTAGTTCACCCAGAAATTAATTACGTTCCAAACCCATCAGACCTTCTTTCATCTTCGGAACACGAATTAAGATATTTTTGATGATATCAGAGAGCCATCTGTCCCTCAATACACAGCAACACAACTGAAAGTCCATGTGACATCAGTGGATCAACTTTAAAGTTTGCGATGATAGGAGAATACTTTTTTTTGTTGCGCAAAGACGACAAAATTAACATCATGTACTTAACCATTTACTCCATTGGCTTTATGCCATTTTAAAAGACATTACTGCGTAAGCGGTACACTTTCTTCTCCTGTTGCTGTCTATGGAGGGTCAGATGGCTCTCTGATATCATAAAAAATACCTTCAATTGTGTTACGAAGATACGAAGGTCTTACGGGTTTGGAATAACACAAGGGTGAGAAATTAATGACAAAATTTCCATTTTTGGGTGAAATATCACTTTAAACTACATCATTAAAGAAACGGTCCACCCCTCCAAAAAGTGTCAGTTTGCTGGAAATGTGCTTATTAGAGGTGGGCGATCGTGGACGATAGAAATTTCATTCAATTTAATACAATGTTCAACAGAAAAAAGAAACTCAATCAGATAAAAACGAGCTGAGAGAGAGTAAATGATGGATGTACTGTCGAACTATATAGTGTTTCACCTTTAACGTTTGTTAATTCAATAACGCTGAATACACATACTCTTCCTGAAAAATAAAAGCACTGTTTGTTTTACTCATATTATGTTTATTTTTGATGTGTATCTATTCGAATAACAAAGGGCTATTATGGATTATGGACTGTATTTTAGTCAAAAGTATTTTAGTTTAAAGCTAAAACATCTTAATGATGGATTTGGTTTTTTGCTTCACGAGTGGATTATTGTGATGTTTTTATCAGCTGTTTGGACTCGTTCTGACGGCACCCATTCACTGCAGAGTATCCATTGCTGAGCAAGTGATGCAATGCTACATTTCCCTAAATATGATGAAGAAACAAACTCATCTACATCTTGGAGTTCATTTTAAGAAAATTTGGGGTGAGCTGTTACTTTAAGGTGAGCAGTTTGGAAAACTTAAGGCTGTAAACACTACACAGATTATTTGCCCCAATTTACAGTCAGGACAAGTCAACATTATAGTTGCTTAAATAAGTAGCCTAAGTCAGTGGATTTGGGGCAGTTGGTGTTGAAAGATTTTACAGGAAACTGCGTAGTGTATGATATTTTAGCACAGATATTCTAGCTTCAGAAAACGAATCCATCCAGTCATCCAGTCAGAAATCAAACGCTTTTATACACACTATTTTCAGTTGTTTGCTGTGCGTTCGTCGTCACGTTTGGAACAATGTAAAAGTCTGTTAGTGTGTGATCCTCGGTTGTTTGAAGGGGTCATGCAAAGGCAATTTTCCACAAGCTAATATGACTTTTTACGATCTTAATGGAAAGTTTGTAATATACATTGCTTTAAAATTTCTCAAAGTTAGTGTAAAAAAATGCTAATTTTACCCTGTCAAAAACAGCTCTTTAGAAATCACTCTGTTCCGTGTACTTCCCCTTTAAATCTTCACGAGCTCCGCTGACCCCGCCCCTCTTTTCCGAGGCACTCTCAGAGGATCTTTTTTTTAGCCGTATTCACAGTGAAACTCGCTAATGAGCACATTATTAGGAAAGGCTATACTCACTGCTTCTGTAGGTGAGGCTGGATCATGAATGATTCGTGCGAACATAAGCGCATTTCGGTTGATCAAGGGGGCGTTTCCCTTCAGAACCAAACGTAACGTTAATCCTCAGCGTCTTCAGTCTCTCAGATGTCGGGGGTAAATCACTACTGCTCTGTTTATTAATACATTCAACAGCAAAACACCTCAATCTCTTAGGAGTCTGGCTTGTCTCTGCGTCTCGGTCTGATGACGGCTCACTCAGGACGGGTCTGAGGTAAGACACCAGTTCAGTGTGTGACACGCTGCTGTCAATCAACTATTGTGGGAGTGGCCTCCGTCGGTGTGTCGCCACAGTGACATGCATTTGAGAATGGCTTGATTTCAGAAGGGGCAACTTAATGTTCTTTTAATTTAATAAAACTACTGGTGGATCTTTATCATTGTAGGGTGGTTGTGTGCACAGTCAAAACAGCTTGTAAAAGTGCATGCAGCACCGGATGACCCCCTTTAATATATTTACGATGCCCAGTTTTGCTCCGTAAACCATTTACAAAGCTTTAAAATCTGTTTAGAGAGACTGAATCTATTACAGCCGCTACTGAACTAACCGGTCATCCCTCTCTAATATCCATGGTAACAATGAAACAGAAATAGAACACAAATATTGAGTCAGTGATGAAATCTGAGAGATGGAAAACAAAAGCTGGATGTGGAGAGTAGTTAAATGTATGCTAATTTGATGACAACGACTCGTCGTTTGCCGTTTCCAGGTGTCTTTCCCATCATCAAAAGCTCATGGAGATTCTTCTGTCTCTGCCGTCGTCTCTAAAGGGACTGTTACAACACCGAATAAGGATTTCAATCGATTCAGTTCCCTAGATGCTAAAACCCGATACAAAAGCAGCTACCGTACATGCTCAGCATGCTATTTCGTGAAAAACTACAGGCAGCTTTGTGATTCACCAATCATGAGTCAGTGGGGAAGGGTTTGCTTCCTAAATATCTCAAGATCCTGAATTCAATGGCAGGCTAAAGCTACAGCTAGATGTTATTTATGGCCTCTAATGCATATTACAGGCAAGTCCTTACCTGAAAGCTTCAAATGCATCTGGATCGACTGACAAATAACAATCATTTTCTGTTTTATGATGCTGTTTGGTTGCACCGCATTACTGCGAACAGGCGGAGAAACTTTTTTTTTTCCCCCCTGTGGAAGTATTGCTACACCAAACTTATTTTAATTTGCACTTTTCTTTGTTTCCTCATTATGATCTCAAGGCATGTTTAACTTCCAGAAAACGCATCGAAATTAATTTTGCGAATCGAATGCACAGGTGTCTTCCACTCACCGCTCAGTGGAAAAACGGTGAAGCACTGCTTTTCAAACCATTTGAACTCACAAATGACTAGTTCACTAATAATTACAAAGAAAAGGCAAGTGACACGTTGGATGAAACGTGAAATATTAAGTAAGATTTCATTAAAATGGAAGAAGAGCTTAATTTGAGGGCATATATGCATGAGCTGCACTTTTAGTTTTTGCTGAAGAAACACAGTTTATTTGTAGTTCAGTCTTTGATGGCTGAGTCGCGTTTCTAGTGATGTTCTCTGATTTTGCTAATATTACTCAACTTTTGAACGATTAAACTGCTGCGGTGCTGTATTGAAAACACCACTAATAACAACTATAGAGGAATTAAAACTGAGCGTTGTCAGATCCACCAGACACTATAATGCACATCCGATCACGAATGCCTTCACACTTTTATTTATTTATTGCAGCACTGATTTTTGTGAACGTCAGTGAGCGAGGGTCTCTTATCTCGACTGCATTATTGACACTGACTGTTTGCTGAAGCGAGGAGTGGCCATGTCTACAGACAAATGCTCTAAACCTCTTCCTCCTGATGTATGAACACGCCGTGAGACACAAGACCGTTTGAGACTCATCTTAAGTCCTAATCTTAAATTAATAAAACTGTATACCGTGCGTGTGTATGTACTGTATATATGTATACATATCAAATGCATCTTGTTTATAACATTTACTTAATACACACAGAATTATATAAATTGTTGTTAAGTGCTTGTTTATAATGCCATTTTGTAATTGGTGTGTGTGTTTGCTCAGTCTGTTTCTGTTGTTTGTTGCACCATATTGCTCTGAACAGGCAGACAAACATTTTTCAAATATCATTAAGTGATTTCGTTGAAATATTTTCTTAAAGAACGTAATTATGGCAAGTTACGTTTTCATTGGATTTTTGCAACAAGCATTTTCTTCATGATATCAATCCATTTTTGAATGCATACCTTCCAAAAGCCATATCAAACTACATTTCTATTCAGAAATGAGAACTGCAGTGCTGCTCGTTACAGTATATCACTGTGCAAATGGATAAAGCATTGTGTAAATTGTTGTGTAGCGTTAACTCTTTTTATTCTTTTGTTGTATGTATTATTTGTATTTCTTCTCTTTGTGTTTATTTGTAAAATGTAGTTGCTACTATATTTAGGCGTACTTACTTGTATTCTATGTATTATTATTATTTTTTTAATTAACTGCATTTATTGTCATAATAACTGACTCCTGAGTCAGGTCATAGCCTAATACATGTATTTTTGACAATCATAGAATAAAACTAATTATTATAGGCTAGATGTTACCACATGAAGCACAGTTTAAGAACATGCCAGGACATTACAAGCAGCAGAAATAATGTGTTTGCGTGATGACCTCACAGCCATTAAGTTACGTGTACAGGGTGTAGTCAGAGACAGTAAACATTACATCTCCTGCGCTGCACTGAGTGTTTATGAGTCTGCAGGTGTGTATATGGTGTTGTTAGACAGAGCAGGCGTTAGATATGCTGTAATAGTGTATGTATGGGGTGAGTGTGAGGATGGGGTGTTGTCCTGAATGATGCATAACTGCAGATGCATGTGAGACGGTCCATAGGTCACTGTACAATCATCTGAGTTTATGACAGAAAGCACCCTCATCACACAATACACTCGATTTTACTAACACTACTACAGAAAACCGCGGTTAAGAGACTTTCCCCCCTACATAACACCCGTTTAAGTGTAAACTAAACATTGCAGTATTAGTATGAGTGAAATGATTAACGTTACCTCAGAGAATAAACACAACGTATAATTACAGGCATTGTCTGATGCTCATTAACATATCTCAGCATACCTGTTACGATCACCGCTGCGTCCACTAATGTCCAACACCGTGTAAAATCAAGGCCAAATTAAAAGAAAACACATCTCATATCCAGAAGCGGACGAGGAGAGGTCAGCAGCACCGAGAGCTGGACCGGCACTGCGCACTTTCTGCGGCTGCGCTCAGCCAATCCTACTACGGTGAAGGATCGGCTCATTAATATTCATTAGGGAACGTGACGGTCTGTCCTGATTGGCTGAAATGCAGTAAGTAGGTGGCGCTTCGAATAAAAGAGGCGGTAGAAAGCTGGGGAAGTGACCTATAGACTCGCTTGTGAATATTAATGAGACTGTGTGACTGGACTTTTCAGGAAAATTACCAAGCAACGTCAAACGTCACGTAATATATATTCATACTTGAGGTCTTGAGGAAAAAAAATCTGATGAATTTAATTTAAGGCAAAGACCTGGAGCTGGAATTTCACTTAGCACACCGTTAGTGTGTTTAGTATTTTATTAGAAGAAAAACATAAATGAGATTTAAACATATAACGCTCACTGCTTTTATTCGTATTTCATTCCTGCCTCTGTTACTTCACACTGCTACTCAGTAATTACATCAATTTTACAAGAAAGGTATATAAAACATATTTAATGGGTTTTTTTCAATTATCCATGCAAAACAACAACAAAACATTTTCTATTTAATTTCATTCTCCTCGTAATAATGTAACGGATGACGTCAGATCACGGCTTACTTTGATTTTACCGCCATCTTCGGGCAGAACACAGAAGTGCACGTGACCTAAAAGCTGGTTGGACAAATATGAAAGTTGACATGTGGCAGTTTTGTGCATTACTTTTGAAACGCACTTTCAACGATTCCTTTTCTTTGCGGACCATTTTTATAATCATATTACATAAGTTCAGTTAGTTATTGAATTATTTGAAATTGCTAAATAAGGTGCAGCTACAATCAAATACAGTAGGCCTAACACAGACATAACTGATCCTTCAAGTGTTCCAAAAAAAACACACATTTCTTTGTAAATGACTAAAACATGAATCCCACTTTAGATTTGATCCGTGAGGATGAGCTCTGATTAGTAACAATAAACATGCCTTTTCTTTCACAACGTCTGTTTTGTCAAAAACTTGAAAATGTGTTTAATAAGAAAGTGTTTCATGAAGGGTTGCACAGTTACATTAAATGCAGACAAAATAGTACAAAAAGTAGGGAAAAAGTGATGCTTTCATAACGTGCGCCATTTTTAAACAGGTCCCCAGATAGCACACATACATCTAGGAGACATCTATTTGATGTCTGCATTTACATCTGCAAGACGTATTATTTAGGTT
>JAUMHP010000079.1:13003892-13019143 GCA_032361065.1 Enteromius trimaculatus | reverse complement strand
TTGTAGTCAGCAGATGCTTTCCAGATCAAGAGATCTTTAACAGACATCTTGCAGACGTACGTGTGCTATCTGGGTAGACACTCATGTTTTTTTAACATGTTATCTTCCATATGCTTTATACATTAAAATATATTATTAGCAAAACTAACTTCAGCGTTCTGCTTTGAAATGTTTTCCACATAATCTTAACAACAACAAAAAAAAAGATAACTTATATACAGTTGTCCTTTCAGTCAAGTTTTTGAAGCTGGGATGCTGGTTTAAGCTGGTCCTTTGCTGGTTTATGCCGGTCACCAGCACAAACCAGCAAAAGGACCAGCTTCAAAAACTACCTAATCAGCACATGCTGTTTTTTTTCAGCAGGGTTGACTTGGAGTAATAGATAAAGTAAAGTAGTAGCTAGTAATGAGTAATGTATTACATTTTTAGAGTAATGAGCCCGACACCTCTGCTTAAACACAAGCATGAAAATCATTAGTAATGTTTGGTGAAGAGCGAAATGTGTAGTCTGAACTATACAGACTGTTATTATCATAGTGATTTAAGCTGAAAATGTCTGAAGCTAGAAGTCAGAAAGAGCTACAATGAAAAAAGACAAGCGTAAATATTGGTAACCAATACAACAAGGAAAGATTTATAGAAGAAAATGCTGAATAGAGATGCCCAAGTTGCTTCTTTTGTTGTTGAAGAGGTACAGGAATTATTTATTGTGTGCACCACTCTTAAAACCTCACTAGTTATCATTGAAATTCACATAAAACTTAAGAAACAGCTAGCCTGTGTTAATTCCGATCGATAGGTGGCAGTTTAGCGTTTGCATTGCAGTACAGCTAAGGCTGGAAGCTGGTTTTAGCTGGTCTCCCAGCTTAAACCAGCTAAGACCAGCCTGGCAAGCTTGAAATGTGGTCAAAACCCCTCTAAAACCAGCTGAAACAGGGTTGGTCTCCCAGCTAAGACCAGATTAAGCTAATGCTAATGCTAGGCGATGCTAATGCTAGTCTGGAATACTACTGAATGCATTTCATGGGAAATACTCAACAGTTAGCATAATACTTACAGGCTAGTTAATGCATACACTAAATAGATTTTCTACAATCAACAAGATACTTGAATCTAAAAAGGATTATACTTTAACATTTACAGCGTTTAATGTCTTCTGTTTCAGAACAAACAACACAAACAGATTTTTTTTTTTTAATATATGTCATTTATTTGCACAATCCTCCAGTAAGTATTTATCAAATACTGAAAAGAAAAAAAACAAGAAATACAGAACACGCCGGTTCACTTTCTTTTTTCATTTACATGTTAATGTCTGAAAACAAAACAAAACGTCTATAAAAGAGTTCAACTCCTTTAAAAAGGGAAATAGAAAAACAAATAGTAAATGTTAAAAAATCACAATGCAGCCATGGTTAAAATCATTTTAGTATTTGTATGACAATTTAAACCAGTATAAAGGATATGAAATGGCAGTACGTTTATGTACACACGTTACAGAGAATAGAAGAAGAGAAACTTTCCTCAGTGGTTCGTTCAAAATCAATACTGTCGAACCTAAAAATAAGGTTTGTGCAAATGTCTGCATTTCCATTTGAAACAGACAGATCAAATATTAGTGTTCTCTCAGTTTTACAGATTAAAAGAAGAAGAAGAAGAAGAAAAACATCTCATGTTGCCCTAAAAGTAGTGCTTAAAAACAACCAGAGGCCCAAAAAAAGGTTGAACAAACCTCAGCAGTCCACCTCAAAAAAACAAAACCAGTACAAAAAAACTAGGTTAAAACACAGAATGAAAAGAACGGTAACAGTTCTCTTCGTGAAAGACACGAAAACATCGATTTTATGCGCAATGTAACTATATCGCAGTTTGCGCTTGGCTGTAAAATAACGCCACAAGCCATACCAGCAAACTCAATGAAATTAATACTGAAAACCTGTCTCTCTCTTTATCTCTCACACACACACATTCAAACACACAGATACAACCACAGGTAAAGCTGCTATCACCCTCCCTCGGTATTTACACACAGGCAATTTTTGTAAAGGGACTTTTAAAGAGTGAAAAAAACATAAACAGATCCACCACAGAAGTTACAAAAAACGTCCCGTTTTCATCCCAACAATCTTTTAGTTTGAGCCCTTATTAGCCGGCAGTTACTGGACCCTGTATTCAACACAAAGACACAGCCTTCCAAAAACACTTGGCAACACGGTCACCGTGAAAGATGGCAGGTAGAAATGTTAAAAGAGTAAAAAGTTCAAATATCTGCTCGTCGCCCCACACAGAGGGAATAAAATGATTTAAAGGGCTTTTTAAAGCATTTTACAAACTGAGATCTCCCTTTAGATTGAACCCACAAAAGGCTGCCTCCTTCATACAAAATACCAAAGCACACGCCTTTGATAATAAACTTATAAAGTACTGTATTAAATAACCAGACACTTTTCTTAATCTTAACGTGTTCACGTTACTAAAACTTAAAGGACGTGGCCTTTAGAATTCACAGCTACGCTAAATTCATTCAACAAGCAGTAACATAAACTCCTCCCACCAGTCCCGTGGCCCCTCCCACTTGCATTTGAACTCCTCCCACATGTAATTTAAAGAAACAGACCGTTCGCCCAAAACTGAATCAACTTACCGACATGAGAACTGATCCTCGTACGAATCTTGTCGTAGGATAGCCGAACTGTTCCTTCAACCTCTCCCAATAGTATAAATATTAACCACTGCAAATTCAATCAAGCTCACTTCACAACTCCCACCCTATAATATTGTACACGGAACAATTATCAACATGGAAAATTTCACAGAAATAATAACAAACTCTAACCCAACAAAGTGCAAACTGAAGCTGCCGGTACGATTCCTACCACAACATGTGCTGCTCCTCTCGGTGTTTGTTTCAGACACACCGGTAGCTCCTTCCTAACGCCAAAAGCAACAAAAAACGACAAGTAACATCACGGACGACATCTCTGTTGAAGACACAGGCTTTTAAATTGACCATTTCCACAGGAAAATCCATTTGTCTGTTTCATCCCACATCTTTAAATTGCCCCTCGTGCTGAAGAAGCAGCAGCAGCAGGTCACATGGGCTTGCTGTAGCCGAAGATTCCTACAGGGAAGTGTTTGACGTGAGTCGGCCACTGCGCGGCGAGCTGGAAAAACTTCACGTCGTGCCACTCCACGCCATCAATGGACACTGCAGAGACAAAGACCACATAAATGGCTACTGGAAGAAGTCGCACAATTATATGTCTAATACCAAATACACAATTACTGTAAAAACACGCTGCAGTCGTGTCTAAGTAGTAGTAAGGAAAATGAGTTGAATGAACCGGAAATTAAGTACCTGAAATTGGGGACTGTAATCAGACTACAGTTTATTTTTTTATTGATTACTTGATTAAAATAATTCACACAACAGCAAATAGTTATTGATTCTTTCAAATTTCTTTTACATTTTACAGGTAAACAAAACATAACTTTTTTTTCTAGCAAGTGTTTCATTTTGATAAATTTTATTTTTAAATTGTTTATTTCAATTTGACCTTTTTTAATGATTGAATTAATTATTCGCTTTTCATTAAACTCACAAACTCCCTGCAGTCCCTTCACAAAATCCTGTAAACATACTGTAATGCCTAATTCAATTTATGCTGTTAATAACAACGATCGTAATATATTTTATAACTTTTTTTTTTGTGTAATTTACAATCAGTAATGTACTACAATTTGTAAGTAATCTAACTGCAATACATATAGAAATACAGTATTTATGATATAGCCTGTTAAAGACTTTAGGGTCAGCATGATTTGTATTTTTTTTTTTTATATCATTTATTTTTATCTTTTATATATATATATATATTTTTTTTAATTATTATTGAAGCTGTATTTATTTGCTTAAAAATACAGTAAAACAGAAATATTGTAAAACATATTTTTTTTATTTGATTACATGCTAAAATGCAAGTTATAAATGTGATCAAATCTAAATTTTCAGCATCATTACTCCAGTGTCACATGATCCTTTAAAAATCACTATAATATACTGATTTGCTGTTCAAGAAACATTTCTGAGGAGTTGTAACTACAAATGTGATTATTTTCCTCAATGTTTTAATGATTCGAAAGTTCTAAAAAATAAAATATTTAATTATTTAATTTAATTATTTTAAAATAAAAAATTTGAAATATCTTGCTGAATTTTAACAATTACTGTAAAAAAAAAAAAAAAAAACGTGTTGCATACCACAATAAGGACCTACGCAAAATGACACATTTAGACAAGTGACCACAGGGTGGCAGTAGAGTACAACCAACAAATTGGATCAAATTAGATCAACTTAAATTTGACTGTGTAGGTTTGTGTCTGTGTGTTGGTTTACCCTTCAGCATGGTGTGCTGGTGTTTAGCGGTGCAGATGAGTCTGCTGATGCTGTCTATCACCTGACTCTTAGAGTCCACATCTTTCTCTTTTGGCTTCTTGCTCAGGAAAATCACTGAGAGTAGAAGGAAACCAGATGTAAAGCAGCAGGAACAGCACATGGGAGATACATGACCCAATTTTGCAGCTCATTTTAACACACCTTTCTTGTTTTTCTCCTTCATGACAACGGTCATGGCCATTCCAGGAGGAGGTGTGGGCTCCCCTCCATTGGGGATTCGCGAAACCTGCAGCGAGCGGAAGTTGCTCTTCAGCGTGTTTTTAATTCCCACATCTCTCTTCTCCCCTTCTTTCTTTTTCTCTGCACCGTGTAACGTCCAGTAATCCACTTGAAGACCCATCACCTCTCCACCGGTGCCTGGAGAACTGCATAAACATATGTTTGCGATAGAAGTGTGAAGTGAGTTCGCTGGAAGCAGTGGTCACGTTTGATACATTTTCAACTTCATTTCCCATTGAAATTGTTAACGCTATGTTGGCCACGTACGCGCTAAATTTGATTGTCAGTTCAACTTTTACTTCTTAATTGTGCTCTGTACACACATAATTCATTAAAATACAGGAGAGACAACTGCATTCGACAATACAGCACTAAACATCCTGTAAAGTTTAAAATCATGTTTTAAATGGTTGTCTCTCAAAAGAAAGTCGACTCTGAATCATTGAAACGAGTCGTTTTTGAAACAAATACCAAGGCGTTTCATGCTGATGTCAAAATGAAACGTTAGCATACTGCTGCCTACTTGTTGGCCTTTTCACGTTGGTCTGAATGAAAACGCAAATGTGTGTATGAAACTAAACAACTAGTTGTTAATGACGTATTTTAACGTGGATCAGAAATGTGTCTTCATCTGTATGCAAGAAAATAACAGTGAAAGAATTCTCATGCTACGTTCACACCAGACATGGCTTGCGTGAATAAATCGCGCTATTCACACATAGTTGGACGCTTAAACATTTTGAATTTACTCGCTTCATTCGCGTGTGAAATTTGCTTCACACCAAACGCGAATTCGAATCAGGTGGTTGCAGTCTCTGTAGGGGTTAGACAATTCTAAAATTGTTCTAAAATTGGTTTTGAGTATATCTAATAGGCACTTTGGTTTAATGAATCTAGTATTTATTTCCTTCTTATTCCTGTTTATATTAAAGTACGAAGATGTATCGTACAGCTCCTCCGCATACAGCGACGATGATTTTGTCCTCCATAGTTTCGGAATTCTGCCTCCGTTTGCTAGTAATCACGTCACTACTAGAGCAAGCTCCTGATTGGTTAACGCAGCAAGATTTTTTTCGCCAAAGTTCCGATTTCGCGCGAAACGCTCAATCCGCGCAGCGTCGCAGGTTGTCTAATCGCGTCTTTGCATTGACTTAACATGTAAATCACTTGCGCTTAATGCTGCATTCGTGTTTGGTGTGAACGCACCATCAGTACTTAGCTGCGCTCACTAGCCCTTTGGTAAAAAAAAAAAATGTTGCTATGGTAACAAATGTGGGAGTGACTGCGAGAGTGACATGGCCATCACATCTTGAAGTTGGTAACACTTCATATTTTCTTGCGATAACTTTGTTAACAGGGATGAGTGGTCATGTTAGACTCACTTCCAACCTCATTTATTTACGATTTGTTGTCTGTAAAAACAACCAGGACCCTTTGGCGTTTACGCTACACCTTTTCACAAGCGCATGCACGGTTTCTCGTACCCTGCTCCAGAGAGACTGGCGGAAACGGAAGGGGATGACGGAGGGGTGGAGGTCATGTCTTTCCCGTACGGTGTTCCCGTCTGTGCTGGAGGTGAGGAGAGCATGTTGACGCTCCCCACCATCACTGCGTCATCAGAGTCCACTGCCAGATGACACACACAAACACTAATCAGACATCTCTCACTCGATGGTTCTGTTTTCATTGTGTTCCTGACTTAAGTAAGTCCTACCTGATGTAGATAAGCTGTGCTCCACAATTCCCACTTTCACCAGCTGCAAGAAAGCACATCACGAATTACACTAAGTTACACTGGTCAGCTATGTTTGGAACAGCATATAATAGTTTGTACGGTTTTGTAGTATTTTTCGTATGCACAGAATACCCCCAAAGTGTGCAATATGCATCCTATGGTCAATACTGTACCCCACGACGCAATGCGTCAGACTTAACATTGCATTTGTAACACGGAACCAACCACTAGTCGTATAAACTGTGATCTTATTCTTGATGCCAAAAGACACTTTAGAATAACAACAACAGAGAGAAAACGAAAGAGAAAAAACATTCTCACCCCAATGAACGGGACAAACTTCTGGCAGGAGTCTTCGTCAGGGCTGTGGAGGTCAGATAGGAGGGAATGGTTAGCACAGGGCTGACAGGACGGGTAATGTTAAACTGTCAGTGAGGGCGGATGGTCTGAGAGATGTGTGGGTGTGGGGGGGGTGAGAATGGGGGTGTCAGATCAGATAGTGTGACACAGAGTGGTGCCCTCTAGTTGACAGAGTGCTGTGAGGCCACAGTGAGTGTGAGGGCTCATGCCATGAGAGGACGCTGGGATAGCTTCTTACATCCTCCACCAATCGGGGGGTGTAAGGCCGCAAGGCTATGAGGGCGCTTCATTATTACTCTGTAATTTTTTTAATCTCGCTTGATTCTGTCTACAACTGACAGAAGCTGCTCTCCAACACTCAAGAAACCTGAACACAAATATCTTCCAAGTTTAGTCGACTGTAGTTGACAAAAACAGAGCTGTCATCTCCTGTAGCCAGACTTGACTATCAGCATAAAGTCTGATCCACGTTGTAGCCTTTTCAGGTCAAGAATCACCTACTTAGACGGGATGTCTGACCAACATGTATAGTGACCAATCACAACTGAGAAAGCTCCTGCTTTAGTTGTCTCAAACAAACCTCCACCAACTTTGTCAATGTTTTTTATGGTGTTAAAATTTTGCGCAAGCCAAATCCACAAACAGCTCATCGAGATCAGAAAACGGCGTAGAACATTACGAGATGTTTGAACTAGCGACACAAAAACCATCCTGCAAATAATCTAAAGCAATAACGTGATGCAAATATCCGCTTTGCTTTTGGTATGCACACGCCATAAGAATTTCCATAACAAAAAATTGAAACTATTTTAAAATACATTTTTAAGAATTTTTCTTTTTAAGAAAAGTTACAATTTAAAAACCTCATATAACTTAATCATTACTTTAAAAAAAGCGTCGTTTTAAAATGATGAATTACTGTTAAATATCAAATTAGTGTAGAGTTGCACCGCATGACATCATATTTGTTGAATTAATAATTACTTGGTATTTTAAGAGACTTATTGACCTGTACAAAAAGTCAATCTCTCTATAACATGATTTTCTGTTTTATTGGGTTTTTTTTTTTGGTCGCGCCACATGACTTTGATTTCATGGCTTCTCGAACACTAAACAGTCACTTTTGACAAGCAAATTTTCATTTGCTCGGCCAAGGGGCATCCAATAAACTGAAAAATGTGACTTCTAATCATTTCTCAATGGGTGAAATCAAGTTCTGCCCTACATTTATTTTTTCTCACTGAGCGTCCTATTAAACTTGTAAGGCACACCATTACAGAAATAAAACGGGTTCTGAACATTGTTTAACATTTATTTTAGGCTCTGCTCTGATGCTTCAGATAATAATGATTGTAAAATTATGTCGTGGAAGGGTTGCGGTTATTGTTGATATTTTAATGTGGTCTAATGGCACACCTGCGGCACAACAATCTCTGCTGTCCGTTCTCACTTCATTTATTTCTCTTTGTTGTCCCTCTATAGGTGTTCTATCACTTTCTGTACCCCTGGGTTTCTCTCTCTATATCTCCCTTTTATCTTTATCTATTTTGTTCTGCTTCAAAGTGATAATTGGTTGTGTGACCTTCTGTATTTGCGCTTGTCCTTCTGCAGACTATTACAGGTTCCAGTCAGTGTGTGCGTGCACTTCGTTATCCATCCAATATTTGGATATCTGCTTTTCACAGGACTAATTTAGCACAGTCTGGCAGTGGTAAAAACAGGATTCCGTGTTCCTTTATTCCCAAATCATTTCAAAACCTTTTAGCCAGCGCTTTGGACACAAGCAACTACCATGCGTTTTTTTTATAGCAATTGGTTAAAATCGAATGTTTAGTTTACTATTTATAAGTTGATCATGATAATGAGAATTGAGAAAACTGATCATATAAAAAGAACTGACAAAAATTCTCCCTCAAAAAGAATCTCCCTCAATCAACAGAATCGTAATATTTCGTATATAAACACTTTCAGGTGTAAATCACATTTGTAACCACTCTAATTCACTCATCTCTTTTTAACGTTTGTCACCATCTCTTATCTTCAAACCTGTTAAATTCAAACCAAGCTAAATCAGTTAAAGACACAAAAAGACTGAACTATGAAGACGAAAAACACACAGTGAGCAAAAACTAGTAGTCACGCAGACAAGTGTGTGAGGTTAACATACTGAGAGCATGAGTGATTTAAACCACAGCAAACATTAAAACGTAAACCCAAACACACGGTTAGGTACCTGATGTAAAAATCAAAATACAAACTTCTCTTCCTTGTAGGCAAAAACAAAACAAAAGGAGGGAAAGACCCAAAACATAACAGTTACTGCGCCATCCTCAACACACGTCCACTTCTCAATGACAAAATAAAACCAGGTCAAACAAACGAGTGACATAATAAAAAAAAAAAGAAAATGCATGTGCAGTTGATTGTTTCATCTACAGTACTAACCAATTGACGATAATGATTATGATGCTCGTAATAATTAATTGAGCGAAACTCATAAGACACGTCCTTTCCACATTTCACCCCAAAAACAAAATGAATATAAATTTAGATTTTGCATAAATAAATTAAGAATGAATAAGTTTGTTTTAATTAAATGAAAAAAAATTGCATTTAAGGTTCGTTGAAATGATTGTATTCACTGCTTGAATCCTCATTGCTGCGGTGTATATGCACAATTGTGCCTTTTTGTTATTGTCAGTGGTAATTTATGTTAGAGTCTTTACTGCAGGGTTGCCAGATTTTAAAACAAAAGCCACCCAAACTCAAAACCAGCCCAATTGCAGTCCTCTGATAAAAATGTTATTTTTGGAACTAAATATCACATTATGGGGGTCGCTTCAACCCGTGGCAACACTACTTTACTGTAATAAAGAATTTCGTGAACGTAATGTGATTTATTGTAATTGTTAAAAAAAAGCCAATTCAATTAGTTTTTCTTTTGGGGTAAAATATGGCTTGGACATTTGTTCAATTTCAATTCAAGATTAACCCCTTGCATTTAGACTTACGACATGCTTTATTTTGGCTGGATGGTGAACAAACATACACTGCATTTAAGTATAACTGACACATGCCATGTCATTAATTACATTTTTTCACTCACACACACATATTACAAGACCATACCTTTTTTGTTTATAGGTGAGCATTGCTTCCGAAATTGGGAATTGGTGGGAGAGATTGGCTCCAGCCAGATACTGTGAGACACGTCCAGCCACATCAATATTATCTGTAGAAATTTTGAAACAATGCATCCATTAGGTACCAGCATCAAATCAGATAACATTGGCGTGAAGTCATCTGAAGAGCCCATATTAGCAGACACGCTAACCTGAATTAGGAGCTTCTAACCTCCCGAACACGTCCCTCCATCCGGCGTCCATGAAGATGTTATTAAACTTACTGTCAAATGTTGAGATGTACTTAGCCAGCGGATGACAACCTGATCAAAAACAAAGTGCAATTTGCTCACTTTAAAGAAATATCACAGAATAAAGTAGTTGTCTTTCACTCTAGACCAAAATCCCAAATAAATATTCACTAAACACCAGATATGACTACAAATTGGCGCCTAACTAATCCCACCAGCTGTGTGATAACTCTAATAGGAACATAATACATGTTTTAATTTAATTGTGTGAATCCTCCCAGTAAGCCGCCAAAAAACAGAAATATGAAAAATCTGTCACAAAATCTGTTTTTCTGACACATACATTTACTGAGGGAGGTATATATAAAAATACTATAACTCCTTTTGTAATTAGCATATTATACTATATATTCATATAAAATAGTACATATATAAAATAGGGCTGTCAGTTTTTCATGATGTTTGCATACATGGTGCCCATGCCCGTTATATCTGTCTTTAAATCTGCTAATAAAAATTCTAAACAGTATCTTTCAAGTGAGTTCCTCGTTTAGCTGATGGAATGATTAGAATTTTTATATCACCCTATATGATCCTAACTTCTCTAATTATCTTTTATCTAAACAAGGTTTCCATCTAGGTGCCAGCTGTCTTCCTGCTCAAACTCACATCTGCCCCAATCTCCAGTCCGCTAAGACCGAACCCAAGACAGTTGATCTTCAGAATAAAAAAGAGTTGGAAGCCGATTTTATGATTGGCCCCTTTTCCAATCCTCCATTCAATACATTACACATCAGCCCAATTGGTATTCCCTGGTGAAAATTTTCAGGCAGAAAACGACTCATTAGCGATCTAACGTCCCCCCATAATTCAGCCATCCCTAGCATTAACAGCCTCATCCCAATCGAAGAATTCTCCCTCCACTGCCACAATATTGACCAAGCAATAGCAATGATTAAAAAAGCCAGCCACGGAGCATGGCTAGCAAAGGTTGATATAAACAATTTCTGGCAACTTTTCGGCATCCGCTGGCGCAAGATCTTTGACTTCGCAGTCCGCCTCACTTTTGGCTGTAAAAGTAGCCCAAAGATATTTGACAGGCTCTTTGAAGCAATTTATTGGATTCTTACAAACAATTGCCAAATTCCCTATCGCATCCACCTCTTAATCTCATGAAATTCAAATTCAAATTTAAAATTTAAAATTCAAATTTAAAATTCAAAATTCAAATTCAAATTCAAATTCAAATTCAAATTCAAATTCAAATATTTCTCACTTTCCCCCCGAAAGAGAAAGTTGAAAGAATTATCCTAATAGCCTCTAATATTTTGGCTAATCCAGACAACCAAATTGCTGACTCTCTCTCTCGTTTCTCATTTCAGAAATTCAGGATGCTGGTCCCAAATGCGGAGATGCATCCAACCCTGGTTCCTCCTCCTCCTGGACCCCTCCTCGAAGCTTCCTTCAATTCTATCTTGCCAGCAGCCTCCCCTAGAACCATAAAATCCTATCTTACCGCCTGGAAGATGTCCAAACCCTTCCATCTCCAATTTAACCACCGCTTTCACAATTTTCCCCTTTGATCCATCACCTCATTTATTTCATTTAAAATTTTTTGCTAAAAATCCTGTTAATCAGTTAATACATTTTTCCACAAACTTCTGTTCGGCCACCCCTTAGATCAAATTTCTAATGCCCAGACTACCTTACTACTTAAAGGCATCCAAAGTAGGTCAGTAAGCCAGTAATCTCTTCTCTCCATACGCCACGGCCTCCCCTTGTGGATAGGTTCCCGCTTGGAATGATCATCTCCATGCTTGTTTCAGAGGACTGCCCAAACAGGAGCATTACACCCATCATCGTAGACAGCTCCTGCAAGGGATGCCACAATGCACCCTCCATCTTAGTAGCGAACCTCAAAGGTCGGAGCCCTTGCACCCACCATCGTGGACGGCTCCCGCCGGAGAAGGTTGTCCAAAATACGCTGCTACTTCATGCATGCGGAGCACTGCACCCACCTCCGTGGACCATTCCTGCAAAGGATGCCACAACACCCTCTGTGTGGTAGGAGGACTGCAAAAGTTGGAGCTCTTGCACCCACCGTCGTGGACGGCTCCCGCCAGAGACTGTGTTTTTTTACAACTCCGCTTTGTAGTATTAGACCCACCATCGTGGACCACTCCAGCAAGAGACGTGCACTCACATCCACTTTATGGCAGCAGACTGCTTAAGTCGGAGCTCTTGCACCCACTTTCGTGGACGGCTCCAACTGGCGTTCAAGTATGCTGCCATGCGAAGGGGATTTCCCGAGCGACCCAATGTCGTGGCTCGGTCCAACCTGGGTCTAACACCTTTTTTACACCCACATCTACATTTTCATCATACATTGCACATATCTTAGCAAGGAACCCAATGTCTTCCCCAATCTTCCAGCATCCCCTAATCTCTGCTTCTTTTGGGGGGCGCTCTACTTTTGGCTGCTGTCCTCAAATATCTCACTCTTTTGGGGGGGCACGTGGGGATCAGGCCGGACACCGGGCTCTGCCCAACCCTCGCCACCTAGGCTTTGAGGTCCGCCGAACTCCCAGCCTGCTCCCAGGACAGGACGCCAAACATGCTTACAGTATTTGTTTACTAATGAGAAAGGTGGAACTCACGAAATCTAATTATTAAAAAAATTACAGGGTGCTGTGATTAAATAATCTAATTAATCACAAACTAAATAAGGCTGTGAAAATTTCCCCAAAAGATAATGTAAAGCTATTATTGTGTTAAATGTTAAGGCTACAAAGGCCAAAGATAAAGTATGCAACATAAAAGAAGATAATTCGAGAAACACATCAGTATTTTTTGTTCATGTATTGAAAGTCACTGGTAACCAAAAAAATTTTTTGTGCAATGTTGTGCAAAAGAAAGTTAATCAGGTATGAAACAACATCAGGATGGGTAACCTTAATTATGATTTTTTTTTAATGAATGAAATGATACTCTAAAGAAGAAACTAACAACACAGCAGGTGGAGTTTAATGTCTTCATGAGTTGATTTGTTCATACGGTTGATTCCCTCAGAAATTCAGGAAAGTGCTCACTTTAGGAATGAGTCTTTGAATCATTGATTCACATGATTTGTTTAAAACGTGAATTAATTTAGAAACTAAACATCGTTGTGTCTGTGTTCTGCTGTGACTTTATAGGTAATATTTTTATTTTCAAAATTGCACAAACAATCACAATATTAACTATTGGGTCAAATCACTTTAATTTTAAAAAAACAGTACTCTTGTGATATTGCTCTTGCTGCTGGTGTTATATTGCCATATGATACGAATATAAGACAAAAACTCATACAGGGTCACTTTTGCCCCAATATCTTGAATTTTAGCCCATAACTGCATTTATGGAGTTGATGCCCTGGATCATATTTGTCAACAGTACACTGAATATAATATAAGAAGATGTACAGTTATGGAGGCCAGTGCGCCATATCTAATTAATATTAACACATTAAACTGACAGCCATACTAAAAATATATGAAATACACAAATAAAACAAATAAATGAATGCATCTTGAGAGATAATTTTGAAATGTGTTTCAGCTTTTTCTGCTCACCAACTGGAATGACTAGAAACCGAATGTAGCTCAACCAATCAGGCGTCTTGTTGGCGAGCTGCTCCACAAAGCAGCGAAGAACTGTGCTGAGGTAACTCTGATCGCCCGCCACTGCCACTTTAATGGTGGGTGGTGTCTGTGCGTTACAGTTGCAGCTGACACAATGACAAACATCAGAGATGCAAAAAATCATACTCAAGTCTTTACAAAAATACCCACTCAATTTATTGTCTCACTTATAAAGCATGCTAGGGTTTATTTGTGTAGTGTGGGGGCACAGTGAGGCTTACAATCGTTGAATCCTGGTGACGATGGTGTTGAAGGCGGCCTGAACGTCTGCGGGGGAGACGGTGGACACAATAGGCTGCTTGTGCTCCTGAAGAATCTCATTCAAATACTGCCACCAGAAACAGAGTTCACAGTTCAAAATGCAGCACGAGGGAATTAGTAAGAATGCTAAAGAGACAGTATGAATGAAATCAAGTTATGAGGACTGTGGTGTACGTAAAGGCTATCCCCGTGGGACACATCAGCCTCAGGAAAGGACAGATGCCCAAATAAATCCAAATAGACAAGTGATAAAAACAGTTCGTACCCCCAGGTTAATGTGTCAGTCCTATTACCATCTCTTATTAAAATAATGTACTATTAAATAAAACAAATGAATTCTGAGACAAGTAAATCAAGGACAAGTCTCCTCTTTTCTTTTTATAATCATAACTCTCTTTTAATTTATTAAAAATTTTTATTTGAAAATATTTACATGTATATATTTATATTATGTAAAAATCTATTTTATATATAAACATAAAACATTTCAAATATATGCATGCATGTTTATTTAGGTATGCATAAAAATATACACAGCACACACACATATATTATGCAAACAAAAACTTTTTTTTGGATGCGATTAATCGCGATTAATTGTTTTAACAGCAAATACTAATAAACAACACTAACCTCTTACACTAATCCACTAACTTACATATTAAGTAATTTACTTGATTACTTTTCTTAATTTTCTATTTTTCACAAAAAATATTGAAAAATACGATAACACTTTACAATAAGATTTCATTTGTTAACATTAGTATTAACAAACATGAACAAACAATGAACAGCTATTACACTATTTATTAATCTTTGTTAATGCTAATGAAAATACAGTTCCCCTTCAGTCGAGTCACTCCGACATTACTTAGAAAAGGCCAATGAATATTGGCGTGCATGTAATAACAGCCAGGTGCACCTCATCCCTACGTGAGTATAAAAGGGCACAGATGTAATGCACTTGCAGCTTTTCGCTTCTGAGCTTCCCTGCATTGTATGCCTTTGTTCGAGTCTGCTAGGCAGCACTTTGTAAATGCTAGAGCAAGCCAGCTTTTTGCACACCAGCGAGCAGCCTCACCTGAGTGCGCGGCGTCCCTGGAGAAAAAAGTGCAATTTTGCCACGGCTTGTTGGTCTATTCGGTCGCGCGCTTCCGGATACGGTA
>JAUMHP010000079.1:12980413-12997502 GCA_032361065.1 Enteromius trimaculatus | reverse complement strand
TTGTAGTCAGCAGATGCTTTCCAGATCAAAAGATCTTTAACAGACATCTTGCAGACGTACGTGTGCTATCTGGGCACGGTGTTCTGAGTGGTTGCTAGGGTGTCCCAAATGGTTGCTAAGCGGGTGCCAAATTTACTAATATGATATTCTGGCCTATAGATATGAATTTGCTTGCGTGCAAATGGCGCAGGATGAGTTAAGCTCCGTTCAGGCTACGCAGTTTTAGCACGCTATTGGCGATGGGCTTTGGCGCGCAAGATTCAACCGTTCGATCTAGTGCACGACAACTGATGTCACGCCAGCGGCTCTTCACGATGTCAACACAGAAAGTTTAGCAATATTTTTTTTACGGTCATCCATCCTCCCGTCACAGCTATGACACTGGCCAATAGGCATACAAGCTTTCTTGCATGCCGAAACCGAAGAGAGACAATGGAGTTAGTCCTGATTCTAGTAATCCAGTCCAGTCCTAGTTGTCTTCATGCAATCCAGATTTGTGCCCATTGGCAGATTATCTTTCTTTTTTGAGCATTTCTTATGACAATACTACAATGCTAGCTATAGTTTTAATTTACGCTTATGTCACTACCTCTTTAGTTACTCTCTTCGTTGAAGACGACAAGCAAAGAGAGATGACGTAGTCTGACATGTTCCTGCTTCACGACATGACAAGATTGTAGGAGTCTAAATTGTGTTGTGTCGTAACTGTGAATATGTCATAAATTTGTTTATGAGATGCTTGATAGATTTGATCGAACGTGTCCATCGGACAGCAGAATTGCTTGAAAATGCATTACGAAGAATGTAAATAATGACCTATAGGCCTATAATCCCCTTCCCAATTACACAGAATAACCTAACATGTACCCTACTGCTCAACATTTTAAAGTCCCATGTGGACGCGCTGTCTCTCTCTCCTCCCATCTCTCTAAAAGTGCCTCATTAGGGCTGTTGTTGTGGTGACGCTGGGTAGTAAACACATTTAAACACTCACACACTGTTACTCTTCACTTTAAATAGATGCAAACTGATAGGCACCGAGAGAGCCGGCAGTAATCAACAGAAGAAAGAAAAGTAAAAAACTATACATCTACGCAGTAATCAATATTCCACAGTAGTCCAGAGAGCCAGAGTGTAAAAATTGCTGTATGTTACGTTTTACAGAAACGCAGAAATTGTGACTGACCCCAGCTGCCGAGTCCACCGCTGTAGGGTCATCCGGATATCTGCCACCCGCAGCCCTGTTCGTATCCACTGCTAACAGATCGACACCCTGAAAACACACACACATAGAAACAAAGCACGATAGTGAACATGGGCTTCATGCTTTGGTTCTGCAAGTATTTTCCCATTTCCTCCAGGCCCTTCTGAAAGAGAAGTACACAAGCAAACTTAAATTTTATTTTAATATATTTTAAAAGAACTTAAGTGTCAGCTGAATGCAATGTTTTCTGGCACTTCACCGCATTTTAATTGCAATTAAATTAAACGGATTATATATTAAATTTATGTTAAATTCTATTAGTAATTATACACACGTCTATATAGTAATCTCAATATGTAATTTCTCTGTAACTTAATCTTAAATTGAAAAAATTGACTGCTGCTGAATGTACTGACAAACATCCACGGTAAACCACAATATAATTTCGGCCTAAAATATTCTTTGTCATTTCTATGCAAAGCGGTATGATTTTAAAAATATGTTAATTACACATTTGTGAAAATGATGGTGCAGTTTAGTACATTTAAATTATATTTATGCTGCAACATAATATTGAAAATCACATTCAGATGTTTTACATGTGCTATAGCATGGTAGACCACACCTCAGTGGTGTGCTTCTTTAAAGTGTAAAGTTAAGAAAATAGTCATTAAAAATGTGCTTTCTTTAAGTCCACATAGGTGGCCTATTATATCACTAATATTACATGCGAAAATATATACTCTGAAGATCTGGAGTACATTACGAGTGCACGTTCAATGCAATTAAGTGCGCTTCTTTTCTACAAGGGTTGGGATGCAATAACGAATTTCAAGAAATGAACCAAATAGAGCAGCTCTAAAATCAATCACAACACTACGAGCTTAGATTTAATGCCAAAAGTACTTGAAAACGAGAGAGAGAGAAACAAGGCTTTATTTTATAAGGGGACTGAATTTCTCATTACATGAATGATTGTTAATGACATCATGAAATCAAAAAGGACAATATACTGAACAGGAATAAAATACCATACATTTGAAGTTGTGTGTATTTACAATAATAAGTTTGAGAATGTACAGAATCAGTATAATTGTAACGATCAGCTTAATGTGCCAGCACAGCTCTGGATGGCACTCCGGCTCTCTGCGATTTGTGTCTGTTTTCACCTATGGACTCCATATGTATGAACTCATGTCTCCGCCCCGCTTGTCTGATGTCATGGTGTTTCAGTGTTGGCTCCACCCATTGACCTAGTTTCGTGTGCATAAAACCCCGGAAGTGTTTATATGCGTTTACGGTTCATTGTACTGTCGACCTGCACCGTGTTTCATTCGTGTATTCTTTGTTGTTTTGGATTATCTGTTTCTGACCTCGCCTGCCTTCGATTCCCGTTTCTACCTAGCCCTTTAGATGTCGTTTACCCCTTGCTCGATCTACGCTACGGACTCTGACTACGATTCAGCCCCGCCTCTGACACTGATGTTTGCCGGTATCAATTCTGACTGTCTGATTACGCTCTGTGTGTTTTAACAAAAGCCTTGCATTTAAATCCGAACGCTTCCTCGACTCCCTGAACGTGACGATAATTTGTGATATTTGATGGTAATATCATTTCTTTTTTTAAATATTTATAATGAATTTCAATTAGTGATGCGCAATATCTTCACAGATATCTGATATGCCGATATTTTTCCAACTCATTTTGGCCGATACCGATACATTTCATTTTATTTGAAAACAACATCAAGTCTCTCCTGCGCAGAAATCCTAAGCAAATAATCTAAGAAAACATGTATTTACCTATTTGTTAGAATTAAATAAACAATAATAACATTTTCTTGACAGTACTTTGAGGATATTTTAGAGCCCTCTATCATATTAAAATTCTTCATCGAATGGACATTAGGACTCGGGGGAGTCTGCATGTGCTATTACTGTATTCATACCGACTGTCCTGTGTCAGATGAGTTTGACTTGACGTGCTTAGATTTATAAAGAAATGGTGAAAATTTATATTAGACGTACAACATTGGCATGTTCTGTGTTTGTCTTTGTTTAGGCAGAATAATGCTGATAACACAAGCATTCAAAATGTCAGACTTACAATGGAGGTCGGATCTCTCGGTTGGCTTTTCTGACTGTGCAAACTGCCGATCTCCGTCTGTGAGCTGGAGTGAGACATTCCCTCAAAGAACGGCCTTGAGTGGAAAACATACACATCTTACGTATATAAAAACTTAGAGCTGAATTTCAAGGTCAGCGATATAGTATCAGTAAAGTTTGCCTGAGTGTTCTTTAAGAGGCATTTGCAAAGACAAAGCAACTGGAAGTCATTCGCAAAAAAGCAGTGATGTTGGTGAGGTTCAAGCATTAAAAATGTTCGTCATTCCTATACAAACACTTTCTCCTACATAAAAATCAGTTTTAACAGAAAAAAGTCTACTAAATTCTGAATATCTGTCAAAGACTTTCTAGCATGAAAGTTGCAACTTTGTTAAACGAATTAGTTCTTCCTGTTCAGAAGTCTTCTTTATAACAGCCAGGGAATTTTGCACGACTTTATTTCCCCGTGGGACTGACAAAAAGCAAGAAATTGCTTTAAGCTCACCAATCAGATGTTTTTTGTGTAATATGCATCAGACTAGAGCTATGACTCCTGGCTCTTACTTTAATTTGGGTTTGGGAGTGCTGAGAAGACTCTCGTTGTCCTCCATCTCTGGTCCACTGTCGCTCTGGTTATAAACCTCCAGACTATCATACAGAAGATCCAAATCTTCAACCTCCTGCGTCTGATCAACTGGGTCTGAGTCCAACACCTTTTTGAGGTGAAAATATAAATGAAATGCAGATATGTATGTAATGTGAGTAAATCTAAAAGGAGAAGTCACATTTCAAACCAAAACGACTTCAACAAATTTGCCCCCAAATGTGTTCCGAAGATGATCGTTGCCATACTTAAAATAAAAATAAATTCTTTCAAAATTGCATTATATGATTCCATCTTTAATTTATGCCAATCAAAAACATTATAGTATGTCACATCGCAGTTAATGACAAATTTGTTTTATAGTAAAATGTAAGATTGTTTTATAGTTAATCTTCCATCCTGGATCCATCCTTTTTAAGTGAACACCGACTTAAAATGGGTCAGCACTCAAACAGACTTGTTCTGCTCCACCTAAAAAGCATAGCACTACCTTGGCCAAGACAGAAGATCAGCTAACCCTACACAGATCAGCTGCACAACACAATAGCTATTGCACTGACAAGCCCATGTTGGCAATGCTACGCAGGGGAACAGCCTGCCAATGCCCAACTGTGTCATCACCCTGAATCAGGAAGTTGCTGGACTGATTGCCAAATAAATCTGGATCATTTCCTGTAGGGTTTGGATAACGGAATGTGGCAGCCAAGGCAAGAGGACGAGGAACTCGAAGAGTCAAACCGCTATCAACTAACAAGCTTAGACTCTAACAATGAGACCACAAAGCTACTTAAATCATGCCTGTAGGCTCTAGAAAAATGTACGACCTCAAGTCATGACCCCATAACATGTCCTCACAGAGCAAAGCAGTAAGTTTAGTTTTAGAAGCGATATACATCATATCTTACACTGCAAAAATCAAAGCTCCTCTCACATTTCAGCTACTAGATCAATCACTGCCAAGTCCCAGGGCTGTTTTTATAAAGGTTGAATTTCATGGCTGAAGGGATTTTGTGATTACAAAGCACAGGACCGCAAAATACAGAGTGGAGAGTGCAGAGCTTCAGGCAAAAATATATTTCTCTCTGTTATATCTTACGAAAGACAAAGACAATTCTCACCTCGTCAGATACTTTGAATCTCTTCAGCAGAGCGACAAACTTCTGCTTGAAATTGGGTTGCTGTAAAGAAATTGAGAGAGTATGCCATCAAGGACTTGCAAGTTGCAACTGTTCCATGCAATACATGTTATAATCACAGATTATGAGACAGTAAAGTAGGTAAAGGCAAAAAAAACTAAACTAAAATGGGAAAAAAAAAAAAAATAGCATAAACCATTTTTGGTCCAAGTTCTTATTAGGCATCTTTAAAGGGCTAGTTCACCCACAAATTTTAATTCTGTGATGAATTACTCACCCTCATATCATTACAAACCCATAAGATCTTCATTTGTCTTCTGAATGCAAATTAAGATAGTTTTGAAGACATCAGAGAGCCATCAGACCCTCCATAGACAGCAATACAACTGAAATAATCCCAGATATGTAGTAAAACATCGGTGAAACAGTCCATGTGACATCAGTGGCTTAACTTCAGTTTTTTGATGCTAGGAGAATACCTTTTTTTTTGCAAAGAAAACAAAAATAACATAATTTAACTTCACCATTTTTCTCCTCTGACTTACGTCTTCCACCATTTTAGAGAGCATCACAACGCAACATTCGCAAGCGTCAACTTATTTGATGTAATCATCCTTGTTCACATCCGGGGGAAGCACGCGCTTGAATGTAATCTGCGATTGTTTACACCTAGTGGAAGGTGTACACATACATTGTGATACTCTCTAAAATAGCGGAAGACGTAAGTCACGGGAGGAAAATGGTAGTTATCTTAATGCTAAAAAAGTGTTATTGTAGCATCGCGAAAGAGAAGTTGAAGCACTAATTTCACATGGACTGCTTTACCAAATGTTTTTACTACGTTTCTGGATCTGGGATAATTTCAGTATTGGTGTTTATGGCGGGTCGGATAATTTCATCAAAAATATCTTAATTTGTGTTCCGAAGATGAACGAAGGTCTTACGAGTTTGAAACAACAAAAACTGTTCGGTAAAAAATGTATGTTGTATTGCTAAATAATTTTGCTGCTATGAAGGGATACAACTGCTGGAATGGTTAATTTTATGTAAGGAGTAGGGCTAAAGTCAACAGTGTAATTATAGATGCAACATCAGAAATTAATTATAGATGTAATTAAAAGTTAGTGCACTGTATCATATAATTAAGTTGAAATGTTAGTGCACAAAATACACTTTAAAATACACCTTAAAACGTGCTTCAGAAAATTGCAAGAAAATCTATATTAGTGTCACTTGTGTTTACACATTGATCCTGGGTTAACATTTGTTTTCCTGATGTGTTCCTGATGGTGAGCTTAGCTTAAGAGGATTAGAACATCCTCCTATGACCTTCTGTGAACCAGATAACACTGAACCAAACAGCACCTTTAGGACACAAAGCCAATTTATCTATGTTTCTATCAGGTAGCTGCCTGAAGTGACATGAATCAAGACAATTAATCTATGATAACAAACTGGGTCATCTAACTGTTCTGCTGTGACAACGTCTGCATGCAGAAACAAATAGAGAATAGGGTGGGTTATATTACAGTGATATATAGTATAATACAATTTAACCATATCAATTATTGCCACTGTTATCATATCAGCTGGCAAAACTATTTTCTCTGGTATACAAAGATGTTTTGCAAATGATGTTCCCCAGGGCTCGATTATGGGTCCTATTATTTTCTGCAAGTAATCGATCTTTGTTACTGATCCCCCAGGATAAATTCAGAGGGAGTATATCTGTACATACCCGGGTCATAGATGTGGTCCTAATCATTTTCCTTCTAGATTTTTTCGGCTTCCTCTGAACATCATCATCCTCATCATAAAGGTCCTAAAACAGAATTTCAAGAAATGTCATGCTTTTCATAGGTAGAGATACTTTTCTAAAATTAAATTAAATTAAAATAAAATTAACCACACAGTGCAAAAACCAGCTACTTAACCACTAACTAGCCAAAATCCAGTATGATCAGCACGATGCTATTAGTGGATGGAATTCTTGTTTAGGTAAATTCTCCCAATACTGTATTGTTTTAAACTGAACCGATATGCCGAAAATTAAAAGCAGTAAGACCAATGATACTGACAGATTACATTCAATCAGAGAACTATATAAAATGTACTTTATTTGAAATGTCATTTTTTAGAGCAAGATGTATATAAAAGACATGTTGGCGAGAACTCCTGACCTGGCCTTGAACAGCGTCATCACTCGCCTCTTGCTCTGAGGAATAGCTATCATCGTCATCTTCAGAATAGTTATCCATATCTGGAGAACGGTCTAAAAGAGAAAGAGACATTTAATGACCCCATGTTACTTGACATTTTGGAGCAGGAATGGCCTCAGGCATACAGTAACATCTCGAAAAATCTCAAAGCATTAAAATGATTTTATTGCTCCAATTTGAGAACACTTGATTTGCTGAAGCAACTTTCCACAGCATCAGTCACTTTTTCTTCGTGTGGGCTCTGAGATGATGGATGGGAGGATGTTTTGTGGTAGACTTTGTTTCCGGGGGACTTTTTAATCTTTATTGCATCTTAATGCACTCAAACTGCCCATTAGCATCTTTAAGTCAATGTAATGACTACACATAAACAAAAACCCATTCACTGATGGATTATTATGGTTTGTACAGTCATGGGATTGCAAGGACAACTGCAATCTGGGGTGGTTTGGTGGAGTGGTTAAAGATTTAGCCAGTATGTGTTTCCCTCCCTGCTATTTAGATGTTGCTACAGAAGTCTATTGTCTCATTAATACTATATCATGCATGAAGCACAGCCTAATGTGATTCGTAATTGTTTGGATTCCTATTGAAATTATTGGACTGCCCACAAAAAATCATCAAACAACAGTTCCGTCAAGAAAACCCTGTGAGAGTTTAGTATTGTAATATACAAGGCAATGGTAATGTAATAACGGTTATTTTCTATTTAAATATACTAATAGATTTGTGTGAATCACCTGAAGCTTTGGCCTTAGTCTCTGGCTGACCACTGCCATCTTCTGGGTCAATAGGTTGACTCGACAGTGAATAAACACTCAGTTCTGCTGCACGCACCGGTGCTTCCTTCACGTTACTATGGAGACCTAAAATCTGGCCTCCATCTGTCGGGTGCTGCATCACCTTTAAACATAAACACTCAGAAATAAGTAACACATGGACAAAAGCGTCCGAACTCTTCGGACGCCTTGTCCTCGCAGTTTAACTCCAGCACACGGCCTCCCAGCTGAAAGCTTCAGCTGTTTGTCAATTCAAGGTAGCGTTCTCAATCGACCTCTTGGACAGATGAATTATCCCCTACGTTCAGATTTTTCTGTTGAGTCTTTATTGAATATGATTAATCACCGGAATCTCTGCAAACAGGAATTTGGAATTTGCGGGGGTGAAACTGCCAAGATTAATTGCAGGCGTTTTCAGAAAGCTAAATAGCTGAATAATGTGCGACAGTAGATCCACGCTCAACACTCCTATACACTAGACCTTTTTGAGAATAATTGTCTTGAAACAAAAGAACAAGACATATTAGTAATTTGGGGTTTTAACTTTCTAATTATTATTAACATGAGATACCCCAAATGGAAAAACTCTTACAAAAGCTAATGAAAGCACTGCACGTATTCCATATTTTTCACATCCACATTTTTGAAAAATCATATTTCCACTCTTAGTTTTAGAACCGCTACTTTCTTAAACTTCGCAATCGCTGCTATGTTGTTACATTTCGTAAATTACATTGGTAATAACAAAGTTGTCATTTCGTACCACAATACTGTAATTCATTACTCTTAATAATAACTTTCCCCAACATTGGCGGCAGCAACAGCCGATCCATCACTATGATATCAATGCATATGGCTCCTTTAATGTGTGATGTGAGAGAACAAGTATTGACATATTGAGATTACACGAAAGCTGTGAGCATGAGCTGCTTTGCTGGAGAAGGGTGAAATAAAGAGGTCACAGTCAGTCTGGCAGAAGCTTTAATGAACTGGACACTTTAGTGATTGATTTACCCTTACCTCAGCCATATTAATAACACCAACGGCCAGCGTCTTGTAGCCCAAAATAGTTCTGTTTTTATAGCGTTTCCTCCTTTGAAGCATGATCTGCAGCCGGTTGGCATCTCTCTTCAGGAAATGTGGGTACTGAAGAAAGGAAGTACGACAGTACAGTGATTTGAGCGTATTGTTGCTTGAGATTACATCATTTTTTATCAGCAACATTGTGACAATGTTAGCACGCACACTTTATTTGATGAAATCTTCACTTCATACTTCCTGTCAAAGCAACTCTTAAAGTGTCAACTACAAATGCTGGATATCTGACCCAAACTGAGGAAAAACATAAAGGGTTCTCGGAAGAAACAAAGGGTAATGAAGTAAATACTCCATGCAAAGAGTACTAAAACGCTGAAACATGAAAGCTTTTAGAGTAAATTCAATTAGTTTTAAGTTACTGATATATTCTCACACACTTTAAATTTGCAAATACTGTAAATTCCTCTAAAAAAAAAATATATATATATTTAGAAATTGTGTACAAAATGCCAACATGTTTTATCTTACGTTGTACAAAATAAATAAATAAAAATAAGTAAATAAATAAATATATTTCCAAAGTAAAGGTTACTGTATCCCTCATTTGATTAGATTGTTTTTAAAATTAAGTTTAGAGTAATTTTATTGCAACTTCATTCCTGCGTACTACCCCCCCACCCCCAAATGTTAACAATTGTTAATTACAAAAAATTGCAGAATTACAAGGGAAAAAAACACAAGTAAATAATGTCAGATTAGACATTTTTGGGTGAACCGTTTCCTTCTAAACCTATTTGGATTGGACTACACTGAAAAATAACATTATTATATACATATATGTATATTTGTATGATGTAAATATGTGTGAATGTATATTTATTATGTTTATAAACACACACATGCATGCATATATTTAAAAATAATATGGTATATTTATGTAATAATCATTTCTATAAATCAAATAAATAAATAAATACATAATAAATATACACAGTTCACACACATATATTATGTTAACAAAAACCTATTTTGGGTGTGATTAATTGCGATCATTTGACAGCACTACTTTTCTTACATTGCTGTTTTTTTCTAAGCAGGTCAAAGAAAGAAGTAAATCTTAATTAAGTATATTAATATTTAATCTTATTTCAATTGATGCATTCATATCATATTCATAGACTGAACTCTGTTTTCTTCCCTAAAATATTAAAAATCCCATGACCTACCATAACGCCAAAATTCAGACTACAGACATTCGCACCTAAGTAACACCTATTCCCATCCAAAATCACATACGCCTTCTGTTAACAAATCAACCTCAGACAGGCAAATCCTTTGGGAACGGTGTTAAACAGTATGGTTCAGATGTACCTGTAGGGAGAAGGTGAGTTCCAGGTCTGTTTCCATCAGGCCGCTGGGTGGGAGCATGTACTCATTCGACCTCAGGATGCGCTTTGACCCCTGAAGACACGAAAAAGACATCTGTCTGATCTCTGTATCTTACAAACACATGTATTCATTATCACAGAAGAAACTTCTGATGCAACCTCAAGCAAATCGAGTCGAACGTTGACGCAAAGTTTGAAAATAAACCCACGCAGACTCAAAACCGAAAGGAATGTGATGTCGCTAAATACTGACTTGTACTCACAAATTGAAATGTTGGCCGTATGGTTTGACAGGCGAAAGCATATAACAAGACAGAAAATGACTCAGTCACACTGAATGTGTTGAATAATTTGTGTTCCTTGTTACTGTCCGTTTCACTCCACTGCAAACCACTCACAGGCACATCTGAGACGCAAGTCACGGATATGAGCTGTCATACTAACTAGACAACAGAGACCCTTGCTTTAACATTCATCTGGCTGCTAATGTGGCGATCCGTCACGGCCCAGCTCACTTCGGATGCATACCCTAATACACACACACACACACACACACAGACAGATAATCACTACTGGCTGACTGATAATGGGTTATAATGGCAAATGCACATATCTAAACACTGGCAGGGCAGCCTATAGCTGTATTCAACTGTTGCTCACCAAGGTTGTATTTATTTAATCAAAACCACAGTAAAAATAGAATTTATTTTCTGTATTTTTAGCATTATTACTCGAGTCTTCAGTGTCACACGATCCTTCAGAAATCATTCGAATAAAAAAAAATTCAGATTATTATCAATAACCAAGTTTCCGTACAGTTGTTATGCTTTTTTGGAATTTAAGTAAAAAAAATCCAGTCTGTTTCTATCCAACTGGCCTATTATCAATTAAATGGTGTGTGTGATGATGTCATCCTTAAAAAATATTAATTGTTGCATCAATTTTGGTATAATGCAAAAACAAATTTGTCCTTGAGCTATTTCCATAAATAATTTCACCTATTGTGCAAATTATATGCTGGTAGCTTGTCCTACATCAGTTTAAAAAAAACATTAGGCTATTAAATTGTATAGGCCTACATAAACAAATTTTAATGAGTTAATGTTTTTGTACTTAGACTATTTAGTGTGACGAAGCACTTGGCAAGGTAGGATCCAGTTTATTCAGGGTCAGAGTACAGGCGGGGTCGAGAACCAGCAGACAGAGCAATGCAGAATGATCAGAATCGTAGTCGGGGACAACAGGTTGGGTCAGGGCAGGCAGAGAACAATCAGAAATGATAAACAAACACAAAGGGAAAAGGCTCAAAAAGGTCGGGGGGCTGGCCTATTAGAATGCCTCTAGTGGAATTCTCTGTAGTTGAGAAGCTTGGTAGATCTCCTCGCCTTCGATGATGAGGGGGTGTGGGGCATGTCCTTCGGCGGCCTCCTGAGCTACCTCGCCCGGATCACAAACGGTTTTCAGCAGGGACACATAAAAGGTGGGAGAAATGCAATAGTCAGTGGGTAGATCCAAATGGAAGGACACAGGAGAGATTTGTCTAAGAATTTTGAATCGGCCGACATACCTGGGACTTAACTTGCGGCATGGGAGGCGCAGGCAGAGATCTATGGTATAGGCCGGGTGAGGACAGAGATGCTGGTTGTCTTGGTGGCCCTGGCGCCGGATAGCTTTCTGGAGGTGGGTGTGAGCATGGTTCCAGACTTGTTCACTGGAATGTAGCCATTCCTTCACAGATGCGAGATAGGTGGGTTCGCTGGACCAGGGAAATAGTGGCGGTTGGTACCCCAGGATACACTTGAATAGGGTCATCCCAGTGGCGGGTTTGAGAAGGGAGTTTTGAACGTACTCCGCCCAGAATAGGTAGTCACATCTTGATTGAGGTGAGGCTAATGTTGACATTTAGGCTTTGAAGCTGGACCAGAGGTGAGAGGTGAATTGGGGCCTCCTATCGGACATGATGTCTCCGGCAGGCCATAGAGTCTGAACACATACTTGCAGAGTAGTTTGGCTGTCTCAAAAGTGGTGCGGAGCTTGGGCAAGGGGATGAGTCTCAATGGTGGTAATGATTCCCCATTCTTCAGTCTGATGTGAGAGGGCGTCAGCTTTGGCGTACTTTGAGCCCAGCCATTAGGTGACAGTGAAATGGAACCGCATAAAGAATAGCGCCCAACGCGCCTGGTGAGGATTCAGTCTCCTGGCCGAGCGGAGGTATTCCAGGTTCTTATGATCTATCAGAACCATAAAGGGATGGGTAGCCCTTCGAGCCAGTTCCGCCACTCCTCCAGGGCCAGTTTCATTGCCAGTAGTTTGTGGTTCATAGCCACTCCCTCTTGGCCAATGACGTATCTGAGGAAGGTTATGCTGGTGCGGTGAAACTCGCATTTCTTTGCCTTGGCAACAAGCTGGTGCTGGATGAGGCACGATAGAATGGCTCTGACATGAAAAACATGTTTCTCAAGAGTGTCTGAATACATCAGGATGTTGTCCATGTAAATAATCACCCATCGATTTAGCATGTCCCGGAAGATGTCATTCAGGAGCGAGTGGCGACGAAAGGGCTGTTGGCAAGGCCAAAGGGCATGACCAAATACTAGTAGTGTCCACTGGTGGTGGAAAAACGCTATCTTCTACTTGTCCCCCTCCGTAATGCGGAGCAAATTATAAGCGTTCCGTAGGTCCGGTATCCGGTCGCGCACAGCCACCTTCACACGCAAGAGGAAACAAGATTGGCCAACTGAGGAAAGAAAACTTGAATTCACCGCGCAAGACTCACCTGGGCAGGGCAGTTCGCCTTGATGTGCCCGGCCTGACCACAATACAGGCGTGTGGTCTGGATGCATCGCTTGGTTACAGGTGGTTACAGGTGGTTCTGGATGCATCGCTTGGTAGCTGCATCGTTTCGGGTGTGGTGGCGTTCTCCAGTGACCGGGAGGTCACATTGGGCGCTGGACGGTGGACTCGGGTGAGGTTGTCTAACTGGATGGTGAGATCAATCAGCTTCCTCCCCTCACCAAGTGAGTTGTGACTGCAGCTCCGCTGTAAGGCCCTTGCGGAAGAGGAGCTTAAGGGTGTCCTCTACCCAGTTGGTCTACCTACCCAGTTTTTGTCTCTGCGTGAGGGACAACAGCTGCTCCCCAAGACTCAAAGACCTCCCGGAACCCTTCCAGGAAAGCAGCAAAGGTGGGAAAGGTGTATCCGTCAGGGCACTAGATGGCTGTGACCCAATCCAGAGCAGGTTCCAAAAGGAGCGAGCACACGAACACAATCCGGGTGCTGTCAGTGGGATGGAGCTGCTGCTCCACAAACAGCGTGCACTGGAGGTGGAAGCCCTGGCATCTGGCGGGCTCGTCATCGAATTTCTTGGGGAAAGCGCGTCGGAGGGGGAACGGGCAATGCTGCCGGGACAGGAAGGTGCAGGCCCTAGAGAGCACCAGGTGGGAGGCTTGAGAGATGAGCTCGGTTGACAACTGCAGGAGGGCTGCTGAATCCCCAGCTGGCAAAGTCTTCTGTGACAAAGCACTCAGCAAGGTAGGATCCATTTGCGAGAAGCGGCAGACATAGCAATGCAAAATGATCAGAATCGTAGTCAGGGACAACATGCTGGGTCAGGACAGACAGAGAACAATCAGAAACAGACCGAGATCAGAAACAACACAAAAACAAAGGGAAAACGCTCAGTAATGACTACCGCAGCAAAGTCCGAAGTCCAGGTTATAAAGGCATGCCAGGGGAAGTGGGCATGGCCTGGCCAAAACGTCCCAGGTAAGGCCCTGGGATAGAGTCTGGATAGATTAGTATTCCGGTGAGGGCTCCATGGCAAGGTGGCAAGCCAGGAGCCTCCATCGTAACATTAAGATACTTCATCATCAAGCAATAGGCTTTTCATAAGCAGGTGAAGTTGTCGTCTTTTTTTTCTGATTATCTTTAATTAGATTAGAAATAGGAATGTTAATTTAGTTTATTTTATAGAATTCTGACTTTATAACTAAAAATTGTATGATAAAAATTCGCAATTCTGTCTTCATAACTCAAAATTTATCTAAGTTTATCTCAGGCAATTCGAAATATATATCTCACAAATGTAAATTTTCAGAATTGCAAGTTAATATCTCACAATTCTGACTTTATAACTCGCAGTTTCAAGTTTATATGTAGCAACTCTGACTTCATAACTTTCAATTGCGAGTTTATATTTTACAATTTTGAGAAAAAAGTCTGAATTTTGAGACGTACAATTGCGATATAAAAGTCAGATTTGTGAGATAAAAATTTGCAATTACCTTTTAATTTTTTATTTAATGGCTTTTCTATTTCATATTTTCAGCATATTAATTAGTTCTGTCAAACAAAAAATTAATCATATCCAAAATAAAAGTTTTTTGTGCGTTGTGTATATTTATTATGTATGTATGAATATACAAACATGCATATATCTCACAAAAAACTATTCATATATTAAATACATTTATTTCTAATATAAATTATATGAATATAAGTAAATACATGTAAATATTTTTGTGTGTGTATATATATATATATATATACAAAACAAACAAACATTATGCAAGCAAAACCTTTTTCATGTTAAATTATTTGACAGCACCAATTTTAATCAAGATGGTATGTTAATATTATTAAATGTAAATAATTTTAAGACTTATTGGGGCCCCCTAACTGGTCTAAATACTGTAACAATATTACAGGAGATAAAAGACGTGCAAATAAACAAATACTGTTCATGATTTTTCAGTAGACTCTTAATTTTGGTAGGCACAACATTTGGAAGGCTACTGTCCAGAGTTGCAAACCCAAATCTATGCCCATGCACAGAACTAACATAATGCGAAGAAGCTCTCTGGAAACCACAGAATACATCCATCAAGGTTTCTCTGCAAAAGCACATTCAAGCCGTCTGTTTCTTGAGATCCAAACAAAGCGACAGAGAAAATGCTCTGCACTAACAAGCTCTGAATGAAAGCAAATGCATGCCCAGTCTGCTTATGTCCGGCCTACAGACTAGCTGTGAATGGTTCTGCCTTCAAAGTGTTGATTCAGGCGGACACTTCAGCGAGCAGAAGAGGAGAAATAATGAGATATCTGTCAGAAACCCATCTTCTGTCCTTTTGAAGAACAGCCATTATTTTAATCGCTGAGGCGCCGCGTTGGGAGTATAAAACAACCTTTATTTTCAGTGTCTGATGAGCACACTGTAAACCTGTTTAAAACCTTCAATGACCCATCTGGTAGAGATGAGTGGGCAAAACAAGTGCACTTCATGTTACCTAAGAGGATGTGCTCTAATCCTCACAGAATGAGTGACAGAATTATTTCCTGTTGGGAATGAAATGTAAAGGTTTAAAAAAAAAAAAACTGATCAAACACTCAGTGACATTATTTTTTGACGATTAAGCACATTCCATCTCGAAACTCTCATTACCGTATTGCAAATGTCTTTTTACTCTTGATTTTTATTCTCAAAAGCAATTCTCATTATAATCTCATTACTGTAATTACTTTATTATTTGAACAATGCAGAATTACCGTGAATTTTATTCAACTTTGCATAAATTACGAGCAGTTCAACAAATACTACCTTGATATGTAAGTAAAAGTTAATGTGCGAATACATGCAGTTATTATATCATTGGACATGTAACATCATATCCACTTTGGACAGTATCCACTGAACGCAAATAGCATACGCTGTGTCAGTCATGCCACAAGGACGCGCTGTTTTTGTTCAAATCAATGAGTAAGATGGATTATTCTGACGTCTTTCATACCTTTCTGGACCTATTCATTACTTGGCAGTCAATGGGACAACTGGTTTTCATCCAAAATATCTTAAATTGTGTTCCACAGACAAAGAAAGCTTTTACAAGTTTGGAACTACAGGGGATAATTGAATAACGAATGATTTACATAATTTAAAAAAAAATAATTTTCCATAGCAGGTATTGACATTAAATCAAAAACAACCACATTGGTTGGTCAGCGTTTTTTCCTTCCTCACAATGTAATGGAAAAAGACTGGAACACCGGATTAGAAATCTGTTGCAGATACGGCATGCAAATGCTAATGTCAGTCTGAACAGATGCATTAACAGGCGTTCATACAAATGAAAATCTTTATCACACAGAATGCATTTCTTTCCCTGTCAAACTTGTGTGGCAAACGGTAGCCACGCAAGTATGTTTTTAAGATGCTGTGTTACGTTATAATCTCAACTTTTACAGCACCGTTCAATGTCAGTTGCAATGAACCAATCGGATGACCCTTTAGGTGGGGCAAGCATTGCAGGATTTTGCTTGCACTGATGCAACATGCTGGAGGATTGTAATTACTTGAAAAACATTTCTGACCAATGAGTCTCGCATTTTCAGTCACAAAAACACATTCAGTGGGAACAGCCCCTAAAAAAATAATGTTTAGGTTTTTGCTAGAAAATAAATATATATTATTATTTATTAGATGGAGGTGAAAATATTTCTCTATAAACTGTCAAAGCTTTACAAAAGTACCAAGCGCACACAGTGTGTCCAAAGCGACCTATGTGGAATAGTGCTCTGAATTTACCCCCCCCAGTTTATCCCACAATGCACCTCTTCACC
>JAUMHP010000079.1:12881287-12891754 GCA_032361065.1 Enteromius trimaculatus | reverse complement strand
TTTGCCAAACCTATTAAGTCAAAACTGTTATTTCCACATTGTTATTTGTTTATAATACTGTCAGTATCCTGATCCTGTTTCATAAAGTAAAATCTTTATGTGTGCATATTTCCTGTTAAAGTCGCAAGCCACTCATCAGCAAAATTATCTTTCTATTATGTTTATGCACAACACCACACAGGCTAATAACAGTGAGCACATGACAGATAGCTCAATGCTTATAAAGATGTTTTACATGGCAGGTACTCAAAATTTTAAATTACAAGACACATAGCATGCTTAGCAATAGTAACTCACCTTCATGGTGAAACAAATGAGAAATACATCATATTGAAGGGCAATATCAACAAGTCACTCCCCTACACACCTCTCTCCATGATGGTAACTGTACACTTTTAAATAAAAGGGCTGCAAATAACCCAAACCCCCCCAATCTAACTTGAACATAAACACACATAACATCACTAATACAAAAACGCAACTGTCTTACTTAAATTACACAAAAATAAGTAAACTCTAACGAAATACCCATGATGCACCGGGCGCAGAACCGGCTGGTAATGAGCGCGCTCTGCCTTCAAGAGCGACCATTGGTTAATGGCAGTCATGTGACTGATGTAAGCCAGATGTGTTTATTTAGCAAAATTGAGATTAATAGTTACATTTTATTGTTTTTATTTGTTTAAAACAAGAAAGCCCAAGAAAGGGGCACTTGAGGCATCCAGGAGGAAAGGGGCAGATGCTCAAGCACCCTCCGCCCCCGCGCACGTGCATGTTTTTCCCCAAATATATAAAAGGTAATGTGATTTCAAACACACTTTGTATTTTGAGTGAATCCCTTATCCCTTTCTTGCCTCTCTTTTCTCATCTGAGAACCGGATTTATCTGTCTTAGACAACATCTTTCACAGCTGAATTATGCACTGCCATCTGCCGCTTCAGCAGAATGAACGCTACTTTAAATGCACCTGGTCGAAAAGCCCGGTGAAGGTGGACTAAACCATTTCGTGCAAGGGAGAGGGTGCCTGTCCTTAGACACAATATATTCTTGGAGACCATTAATTACATCAATCAACTGATTCAATTACCACAAATTTTAGGATTTACATTAGTTAAAAACATTTATTCTGATCTTAAAATTTTATTTAAAGGAAAATAAAATTTCCCTCCCTCCACTTGGGGCCCTGGTAATTAAGTCCCACTTTTTACCGAACTACGACACCCCTGCGTGTGTGCGCAATTTGTAGGTGTTGGTGTGTGAGGGCAGTTCCGTGAATAATGTCCCACCACTTCACATCTTTGGCTGATTTTATTAGCCACATTTTATAAAAACGTTCTCTGTCGATCCAGTTTTGTAATCATACATGTGTGTGAGTGTGTGTCTTTTCTACATTCCATTTGTACCCTAGTACTAGACCTTCATTTCGGTGTGGAAATTTTCAGATTCATGCTGGGTTTAGTGATTTCTTCTTCTTATTTTTTTTGACAGGTGGTCGGGGTCGCGCTGACCACAAAGACCTTACTCTGAGTGAGTTCGAGGTGACTCTGCCTCTTGTGCGCTAGACGGCGCTGTGTGTCGCTTAGGAGCAGTGTGACTGTGTGTGTGTGTTTGGATCTCTGTTGACATTCTGGCCTGCCAGACGATATGAGGTCGTACGAAGCAGTCTGAAGCCTATAATTTCCCTCTAATGTAATGTCATCGGGGTTTATTATCTTCCTGGACTAAAGAACACCATCTAATGTAATGGTAAGTCGCTGACGCGCCCTCCAGGTTTGATTTTTCATCTTTCTGTTTGCTGATTGAGCTTCAGTCACGCCGTTCACATGATAGTTTACTGCTCGCTTTGATCGCAGTCGTTTTCTGCTTTGGCGTGCCAGTGTGAATATCTCTATATATTTTTGATAAGTATACTGTGGTGACGTGCTGTAGATTCAAAGCAGATCGTTAGAGTAAAGCTAAGTTCATCCGGTTTGTGTTGACTGTTAGCAGCGTGCTAATACAACCTAAACCATTGTGATTTAGCACATAACAAATCAGTTCGAGTTACAGTAAAGCGGATGCCAGTTAAAGGAGATTGAATTTTATCCTTCTATGGTTGTGGAGCGTTTATTTATTTATTTATTATTATTATTATTATTGACTGGACAAAATGCTGTTCGGAGAATAAAAGGGAAGTTTTCACATCACGTGAGTTAATTAGATTAGATGGAACATTTAAAACTGTAAAAATAAGAAAAACATTTAGATTAACCATTAAATGGTTACCCTCTGTATGCATTTAATAATGAATCATAATCAATCAACATTAAAGTGTTCGCTAATAAATGTTAACTATGAAAGTTGCTCCTGGCCCGCCCACTTTTAACTCATTTTACGCTAAAATATTTTGTACCCGTGTCTACAGTAATTTTGTAGTCATTTATTGTATCACACTTTTATAAAAATCCGTATTTAACAGAATCTAGTGAACACTACTTTACGCTCTTTAAGCTGAAACAGGGGGCGTGGTTTGGTATCGTATGGGTGTGGCCTATCACGCCATGGGCGTGGTTTATCAGTATTTATATGAGACTTGCGACAACAAACGGTGTTACAAAAATACTTTTTTAATAATTATTGTTAACAATAATTATTATTATTATTATATTATATTATATATTATTATATACCAAGTTTACCAAATAAGGTTTATTTCTATTGGTCTGACATTTTGTCAGTTTGGCTCAATATAAGTCAGACTAACTGAAATAACATTGGCTTATTGGGTAAGTTTGTTTTATGCCTTTTTCCGTTTTCAAAAAAAAAAAGGAACATTTTTTAATGCGTTTAACAAATTGTCAGGGCCTAATACGAATGAAGCGTTAAGCGCCAGTGATTTACATGTTAAGTTAATGCAAAGACGCGATTAGACTACCAGCAGAGCGCAATTCACGCAAATTAAGCGGCGTGAATTAAGCGTTTTGCGCATTTGACACGCGTGACGTGATCCTACCATGACGCAAATTCGCATTTGCCGTGAAGTGAATTTTACGCGCGAATAAACTCAAAAAGTTAAAGCGTCCAACTACGCTCGAATAGCGTTATTTAGTTTTGGTTTTAGTTGTTTTTCCACATCTGTGTGATCGAGAATTGTCTTGCGCAAAACTTCAAAAACACAAAAGAAAAGTTTTTCATTTGTCGTACACGGAGGTCATGTAAATTAACTCTGCTGTTGAGCTAGAAATTGACAAGGCTGAAGTTTTGGTCCTATCGTGGTCCTCTTAGCCTTGTATTTGCATCATTGTTATGCTTGCGGTCAATTCTGTTTTTGAAACATTAGCAATTTGCATATTGTTGTAACTGGTGTTTCAGGTTTGGAAGGCTTTGAACAGCGTACAGTATATCTGATCATCTGCCTGAACAGACAAACAGGGTTGCACTGGCCCTCAGAAACAGGAAATGTTTTTTGGGGACTTTCTGCTGATGCCTAATGTATCGTTTCCTTTCGTTTGCAGGTGTAATTGAAGCAGATCTTAAGATGCTGCTCTCTTTGGGGATGCTGATGCTTTCGGCCACACAGATTTACACTATTTTCACGGTGCAGATATTTGCCTTCCTCAATCTCCTGCCCGTGGAAGCCGATATATCAGCTGTAGGTTTCTGACACGCGTGCAGCAACAGTAAATTGATATGCAGCATTTAAACACATGGTTGTTGGACAGTAATTCATGGTTGCGTTTGTTTTTCAGTATTCATTTGACAATAAAACAGAGAACTTTGATGACTTGCCAGCTCGATTTGGCTACAGGCTGCCCAGTGAAGGACTAAAGGTGAGTTAGCTACATTGATGAAAGACACTGTATCCTAAAAAAAAACACTATTGACGAATATTACCCGAATGATCTGTTGTATTTTGCTTTAGCTTGGGTTTTTTATGTGATTCAAACAACATTCACTGTTAGAGTCTGCAAAGTTTTTTGGTTTACTAAAAATGCGAAGGTAAAACATGGCGTTTGTGCCTGATATGTGTGTTTTTTGATATGTATATTACATAAACTACGAAATTGTCATCCAAAAAAGTGTATTTTAATTAAATATAGACATATTTTAATTTACATTTTTTTTAAATATTCTCTCACCCATCATTGATCAGATCACCTTGGTGACAATAAATATTATTTTAATGTGAATAATACAATATTCAGGTCGGCTTGATTAAAAAATATCTTTGTTAATGTAAAATATACAAAAGAGATATAGAAAGGTTTCAATTATTTGGAAATATTTCAATATTTATGCAACTTAAATTGTAAATAAACTTATTTCATTGCAAATATTAATAATTATTTAAATGTGTATTTTTATATAGTGGTGCTATGCGTTATATAAGTAATTTACTACAGTTTAAAAATATATATTTAATTGATTTATTTTAATAATAATGTTTTTATTCAGCAAGGATGGATTAAATTGATTAAAAACGACAGTAAATACAGCTCTTTTAACATTAAATAATAATAATAATAAATATCAATGATATTACAAAATATCACTGTTTTCTGTGTTTCTGATCGAATAAAATAATCTCTTTTTAAATTTCAAACACATTAAAAACCGACCATAAACTGTTTAATGGGATTTTAAGTTACATTAAACTTAGTGTACAATCATGTGAGTTTAAGGAGTGTTTCATACGACGTGTTATAAATATCCCATGCTTACACTATTAATTATCATCACAGCTCTCGCCAGATGTGCATGTGAGGAGAGCTAATGCAAAAGTCAGCTGCTCCAGATTGTTTACCAGTACCCTGGTGGCGTAAAAGGGGTTAGAAGTTAAAAATAGCTGTTTTGACCTGACCCCCGGTTCTCAAACGTGGTGAATGAGTCTAGTTCAGTGAGTCTGGCACTGACCCTGTTCCCTGCGACGAGTGGAGATGATTGACCCAAAACTGCTGCTCCACCGCTCCGCTAATATGAGACCTTACTCTCTCGTCTGCAGAAATGTCATCAGAGTAGATCTGCAAAACTGCAGGTTTACACAATCAGCAGGACATGTGACTGCTCAATTGTAAGGAAAGATTGTGTAATAGGGGTCAGAAGCCAGAGAGATGTGTTTTTAAGAGACGTTTGGATGATAACCAATGGTCTTTAATTGCATAACTGGCTGGTATTCAACAAGTTAATTCAAAAAACAAATGTTTTTTACAGCGTGCGCGACATTGAATGTGCCGTACTTTATTGTGGAAGGCGGTGAGTTTGATCCGGATTTGACATCTATAATAGTGCTGCTTTAAAGGTATTTAACTGCTGACAGTCTAAAGACACCTTAATGCCAGAGAAAGCACTGACGGAGCGGTTTTTTGACGAAGAGTAATGCGTAAGGTGTTTTGCGAAGGTGTGGAGGGATCCGAGTCTGATCGAAATCAAGCAGGAATACGCTGAGCTGCTCAACAGACGGCTGCGATGCAAGTTAAGTTTGCTCTTCTAGTCACATGACGGAGCATTAATCTCGCAAAACCTTGTTTTCTATTTACACGCTATTTTAGCATCTACACCAGTGAACGCTAACATTCTTATTATAAGCCACTTACGAACCCTGTTCACATCAATAACAGTAACGACTGAGATAAATATAATGATAGCTATATTAACATTTATACTAATGTATGATGCTGTCTGCTGCTTTAAAAACCTTTCCCGTCCAGAACGATAAATATATAACTTTAGGCTATATTAGCACCCACATCCAACTGACGATATTCTCTTTACTATAAAGGCACTGAATGCGACAGTTCTCTGCGAATGTTGGGTCGCAACAAGGCATTTGAATCAAAACAATTGATCCCTATGGAGCGATTTGCACCAAGTGCGATTGTTAGTGGCGCGAAAAGCAAGGAATTGTTTTTCCGTCCCGTGTCCAGTTTTTCCACTCGGACGATTCCCACTGAAATTGTTGGATGCTAACGTTACGAATTTCCACCCACTCCAATGTCACTTCTGAACCACGTAGCTTGAAATTCACCCAATTTGAACCCAATGCGAAATTTGTATTTGGAATTCACCATTCTTCGTCACCAGAAGTCCATTGATTCGTTGACTCGCTATTCGTATTAGTAATAGTTCCTAGAATAGTACCTGCAAACTAGTCGCTATTTGGCGAAATTCGCCATTTTGAATCAAAATATGTAATTTATGTGAATGGTCTTGATCTCGTAGTACTTTGATGGTAAGCGGCGATCGGTCTCGGCTTCACTGCCTCATGTGAACATGTCGTCATAGTTTAATTGTAAGTTAAGTTGACACAAGGTTCACAATTTGTAAGTTAATTTGACTGTTTTTGCTCAAGTTCGCTGACGATTTTGACTTTTGTGCCTCCGGTGTTTTGTTACTGAATGAATCCAAGTTTTCAACGGATCAAGTGAGTCACTGATTCACTTGCCTCATTTTTTAACGAATCAGGCATTTGAGCTAATTAATGACTTTACCGCCATCTACTGGCCGTTTTATCCCTCAATATTTTTTTAACTTGTTCAAAAATATTTAAAACATTACTCTTATAAATTATGAATGCATTTGAAATTCTGTGGTCCATGTATGGCACTTCAGCCTCACAGTCTGTGTATATGCATCTAATGCTGCTTCAAATGCAGCTTCGTTTTCCTCCGCAGTAATGTGAACATTAACATTCGAAAAAATTAATTACTCCACTGTTCACAAAGTATAAACACTCATGATAAGAGAGTTGCAAAGTGCATTTTAATTTGAGGCATATGTTGTCTTTTTCCTTTTAATGTGTTAGAAGAACACTTCATTTACATACTAAATTTTATGAAGACATTTTTGTGGGGGGCGATGACCCTACATGGGTTAAGTTCCGAACTATGTCACCTTTTTGACCTCTTCTGAGTTTGCAGGTATGTAAAATGAATTCATTGGCTTTTATATTGTTACAATGGCCTTTGCCCGTGTTCGCACCACAGGAACTAGGAACGATTTTAGTTCCGGGAACCCTAAATTAGCTCCTACTTCGGAGTAAACAAGTACCAGGAATTATTGGTGAGTACGTGTATGCTGATTGGCTAGACGCGTATGAAAACACCTTCACCCGCCGTGATTTAAAACGCAGTCTAAACATATACTGGGTAGACACTGTATCAACTTATTTCTTTTATAAAGTCGCAACAAAAACAAAGCTTCGATTACAAAATCCTCCGTGCTCCTGTTGTAATTCTTAGTTTATTTTTTATGTTGAATGCCGCACGCTAATGACGTCGCTGTCGACCGGCTTACGTCACTTGTTAGCACCCACTGTTGGTGTGAATGCAGTACTTTTCAAAATCATCCCATTACTTTAGTACTGTACTTTTAGTTCCGGAGTTAAAAAGCCCTATTACGTTTTATGCTCGAGCTGTGCCGATTTTCTGTTCCTGATTCACAGACCTGATCACACAAACCTCATGATATGTTGGTAAAAACTGTGAAAACTTCACATCTGTGTCACTTCTCCATTTGTCTCATTGATTTCCCCTTCTTTGTCAGCTCAGAATGAAGTGATTTTTAGAGGTCATCCACAAAGTCTCTCATATTTCCTCTGAGCAGCAGTGTTCACCTTTGTCCTGCTCAGCTGGACACAACGTAATATGCTTATCGCCATCTATTTTCGCTAAATATTGTGTTGGGAGTTAATCCCTGCCGGAAAATCCATCTTAATCTGCTCTCTGTTTTGGAGCGTGGCAGCCGATCTAATCTAGTCATGAGCTGGTAAATCATCTTGGACCAGCGATCAACCTGCTGCCTTATGTCACCAAAGCCTAAATGTAAAGAACCGCGAGGGCTGAGGGCGTCAGTCGGAAACAGAAGTATAAGACCACTTCCTGACATGCAGGGTTTGTGGTTGTATTTGCTTTTTTTGGTGCCACTTTGAAACAATATATCACTATTCCTGGTTTGAGATCAGCAGGTTAAGGGAATGCCCATTTTTCCAGTTCAGAACTAGGTTTTCTGCAATGAAAGTCGGGTCTTTAAGGTTGGTTACTGCACTTCAAACTACTGAAAATAGTTTTAAAAAGTTAAATGGAATATAAATATTGCAAATATATGAATAAAACCTAAACTAAAACCTAAGTTAATATAATTTTTTTTTTAAAAAGATAATTAATAGACTCTGATGTAAAATGAAAACGAAAGCTGAAGATACAAAAATGAAAGCAAAAAATAAGAATTATGATATCGCTGATTCCAGTAGATGGCTGGAATTAATGTTGTATACTATAAACTAAACTAAAAACTAAAATCATAAAAACTTTAATTAGTCAGTATATAATATAATGTTATTTAATCAAAACAGTGTAATAGCTGATTATTAATCTGTACTGAATAATACCAAATAATTGTAAAAAATGTATGGCTATATACTTGTTCAACAAGCGAATTTGGGCATTACAACATTATAATGTAAAAATATTAAAAATGGATGCTCATTTTGCATTCTTTAATATGATATTTGTAATAAGTATTTAATATACTTGTTTATTAATATTTCGTTTAGTCTGATTATTGCAATTACACACAACATTGTTTTAATTATTTTATTTTAATTGTTTAATTTATTTCATAATTAATTAAATTAAATATTAACTACTATATTTAAAATGTTTTTAAAGTCAGTATAAAAAAAGTATATTAAGACTAAAAATGCATGGTAATTGATAGATTCATACTTGCATAAATATTTGCATATTTTTTTCATTATTTAATAATTTAACATTTCTTAAATTGTTTTGACATATTTAATGTATTTATTTAATAGTAAAAAGTATGCTATGGCCTATTATTAAAATCACATAAAATCCTGGCCTCACAACAGTAGTATAATAAAGTTTTATTTATTTTTTTCAATGTATATCCATTAATGTTTTATATTATATAAATATATATATATATATTTAACAAATCTTTAATGGCTTTTTGGGGAAATAACATTTTAAAGCAGTATTAAACGTTGTAGAGGCTTGTATTTTCCTAAAAACAACTAAAGACAAATTGAATTATGGCATTACAACATCATAATAAGAAATACTGATATTCATTATTATGTAGCGACTGAAGATTACATTCATGGGTTTTATGATGCTGTTTTTAGCATATGTAATGTAATAACAAATGTAAAAGCAGAGAAAGATAGATGACGTAATGTCAGCTGACGGACAATTTATCATCTGTAACGCTCAGCAAAGCAATGCTTCTGTGTCTTCCTCTGTTTTTGTGGCCTCCTTTAACTCATCCTCGGTCATGTGCTGGCCTCATGCCTGCCTGCTTTCACAGCCCAAAACCCATCCTTAAAAACAGGAAGTGTCTCTCTTGATAGAGCGACCTTCAAGCGTTTCTTCTTTTAGATGACTGTGGCCAATCCAGCGAAAACGGAACCGTATTCCGTGTCTGGAACTGAAGGTGTCTGATTAAGAGCTGTGTTGTGTGTGTGTGGTCCAGCAGAGGGAGCCGTTGGAAGTCTTTTGCTCTGCTGATATCGACGTTGTTTGTTTCTTCAGGGTTTCCTGATCGGGGCCCGTCCTGAGAATGCCTGCGTGCCGATCGACCCCCCTCCGCTGCGGGACAACCTCAGCAGCGCCTTCATCGTGCTGATCAAGCGCTTCGACTGCAACTTTGACGTCAAGGTGAGCTTGGCCCGTCTGAGACACCTCAGATCCCCCCTCGAGGGAGTCACAGGGAACGTGGGAAACGTGTGTTTATAGATGTAGAGTAACGTGTCTGAACGTCCCCATGACACGGTGCCAGGACATGAAGTCATCCGGTAGCATGGGAAAGCAGCTTAACAGCCTACTGTATGCTGGCAGAGGAAATAAAACTGTAGTATTTATGACTAATTTAAGGATTTATTCAAATATTTTCATTATTTTTCTTTTTTTTAATTATATAAATAATTGTATTTAGCTTTTAGCTTAGTTTAATATATTTAAGCTTATACTTTAAATTTAATATATTTACGTTTTTTCACGCAACACGAGTTTTTATTTGCATTATATTTTATTTCTGATGTTTTTCAGTGAATTAAATTTTTTTAAAATTAGTTTTCATTTTAGTCGAGCTGATTAAAGTGAACTAAACTAAATTTATAGTTACTAAAAAAACTAACCCTAACTAAAAATTAATAAATAAATAACAAATATTTGAATTCATATAAAATATTTTATTAAATTTATTTAAACTATTTTTAGTTTAAATTATAAGTACTAAAGTAAATAAAATAATAATAAATATATAAAAATGAAATGAAAAACCAAAGAAATGTAAAAATACATACAAAACACAACAAATGGAAAACATTATAAAATACACACAACTAAATATAATATATCAGTTACACTAAAATAACACTGATTTCATAGTCGTCTCTCTCTCTTTCTATGTATATATATATATATATATATATATATATATATATATATAAAAAAAAAAGAAAATATG
>JAUMHP010000079.1:12850270-12881041 GCA_032361065.1 Enteromius trimaculatus | reverse complement strand
TGAGATTAAACTATTGCCTGACCTTAACTACCTGATCAATGATGACTGATCACTGTGTGTGTGTGTGTGTGTGTGTGTTGCTCATCATCACTGAGGTGAAGCAGACTTTCTTCTCTTCAGTTCTTTCAGTGGGGCTCCAGAGTGTTTGTTTTCTCCTTTGTTGTCTCCTTTGTCCAGTGAGTTTACACCCCCCCCCCAGTAATGTAAAGATATTTATTAACAATTAACAATTCATGCTATTTGTAACAAATACTTTTTTGCCTTGTCAAATGTTTTTTAAAATAAAGATAATAAGCAATTACACTTACATGCATTCAAAATATACAAGAAAATAGGAACCTTTCAGTGGTTGCATCACATGACACTTTATTTTTGACATTGACAACTTCATTGTGTGGTTGTTTTATGAAAATATCTAAAAACCATGAGTATATAACAAAGTATTTTAAAATGTATCCACAAATAATATAATTTATATAGAATAAATGTCTAAAAATGTTTTTGTACAAAAAATATAATACAAAATACTTAAAATAAATAAATAACTATTGTTTTATTGTAATTTGTGTTAGTTATATATTGTTTTATAAGTTCTATAATCTTTTTTTTTTTTTTTTTTTTACAAATTAGAAAATATATATTATACATTTTATAAATTATAATACTTAAAAAAACAAATTTGATAATATAAAATATAATAAATTGCTATAATGTTGGTTATAAATATATTTCTTTTATAAACTTTTTTAAAATCCATAATCTACATAAAAATGGTCCTTGTTTTACTTGCAAGCACGGGTAACACAGAAACGCCTCTGTCCGAGTACGCAAATACGCTCCTAAATGCAAAAGCAGCCCCCGCTCTCCAAGACGCGCTTCGCTGCGAACACGCTTCATGCTGCTGGCAAATGATATGCAAAGACTTCAAGAGGTCTGCCTGCAGTTTCTGTTCACCTGCGAGACTTTGGACGACTTCCAAACACAGCGTCGTGTAACGTCTGTCGAAGCGTTGGAAATATTTCTCCCTTACCGCAGTAAACCGTTAATCATTGACGGCTTTTTGTGAGCTGTTTAGAAACAAAGTATGGTGATAAAACATTAGATAGAAACAAAAAAAACCTTTCGCAATATTTTATATTGTTTTATCTACAGCTGATACTTTATCTGTGAGCTTCAAGAGCTCCCGTGATTGATGTGTGTTTCTGAGGAATGTCTTATCAGTGCTTGCGCAAACGTTGACTAATTACTGAACCAGTACAGCAGAGATCTCGCTTTAGACCAAGAGCACACCTTTATATACACAACAGTACAGCACCAGAGCGGGTTTGAAGAAGTTTTATGTATTAAATATATTTAGAAATAATATAAAAAACTTGTATGTGTATATAAATGTAAATATTTTCAATATACTGAATAAGTGTGTGTATATAAATATATTATGTAAACACAACCTTTTATTTTGGATGCAGTTAATCACGATTAATTGTTTGATAGAACTACTTTTTATACAGAATTTCACTTTATGTAATAATTACGAACGCCGTCTCTTCAAATTATTCATGTTCAAATAGTTCACTTTTGAAAATTAAATATGACATATATTTATATGTTTTATACATGACAACAGGTAAAAAAGAGCACATATTATGTATTTCTTTACATTTCGAGGGAAACTTTTGAACACACTAAACCAGTGTGTACATGTGAATACACAATACATGTCACACAAGACTTGTGTGCGGGGGTGGAAGGAGTGCACGTATGACGCCCGTGTTTATCTGAACACAATGCTTCTGTCTTTGGCCTCGTCCTTCTTCAGGTCCTCCATGCGCAGAAGGCCGGCTACAAGGCGGCGATTGTCCACAATGTGGACTCTGATGACTTAATCAGCATGGGATCCAATGATCGTAAGTTCCCGCACACGAATGCATAAAACATGCAGCGGAGACACGTGCTCATGTGTTCTGCTGCGGGACAATGCTGGGATTCACAGTCCTCTGCCTCTGTGTTGCAAATAACCAATCTGAGCAGTCATGTTGAAAATGTTAGGATGAAGGCTAAAGTAGAGGAGCAAACCTTCAGCATTCTTAAAGGAATAGTTCACAGCAAAATGAAAATGCTGTCGTTATTTACTCACCGTCGTGTCGTTCCAAATCGTTTTTTTTGATGAAATCTGAGAGCTATCTGTCCATCCATAGACAGCAATACAACTGAAATGATCCAGGTCCAAAACGTCCATGTGGCATCTGTGGCTCTACTTCAGTTTTGCAACGCTACTTTTTTTTGCACAAAGAAAACGAACATAACATCATTTAACTCTACCGTTCTTCTCCTCTGACGTTCGTCTTGAGAATATCACAACACTTTAACGTATTTCACGCAATCAGTATCGTTTACATTCGAGGGCGAAAGCACACGCATGGACGTAATGCTTAGTAGGAAGCGTATGTGTCGCGTTGTGATACTCTCAGATGGCTCTCTGATATCATCAGAAATATCTTAGGTCTGACAGGTTTGGAACGACACGAGGGTAAGGAGTTAAACACAGAATTTTCCTTTTGAACTAACTAAATTTTAACAAAAAATTTAAATTTGCTAAAAATGCATTCACCCTCAGGCCGAAAAGTAGATGAATTTGTTTGTTCATTAGATTACGCGACTTGTTCACCAAGGGGATCCCCTGCAGTGAATGGGTGCCGTCCGTTAGGGTTAGGGTCCACATATTTCCATATTTCAGTCAACTAGATTTGAAACAGCATTTGACAATAATGTACTGTAGGATTGAAGTCAAGCAGGTTTAGACAAGTGGTGCTGGGGAGGAGGAGGGACGCGACTTAATAAATTGAGCTAATCGTGCATAATTGGACACTAGAACATTTTGAGTTTACTCGCTTCATTCGCACGTGAAATTCACCTCACGCAAGCACAAATTTGCGTCATGGGAGGGGCTTCAGGCTGGCGCTCCCAGTCTCTGTAGGGGTCAGACATGAGGTAAAATTGGTTTTGAGTATATCTAATAGGCACTTTGGTTTAATGAATCTAGTATTTATTTCCTTCTTATTCCTGTTTATATTAAAATACGAAGATGTGTCGTACAGCTCCTCCAGATACAGTTACGATGATGTTGTTTTCCTTAGTTTGGGAATTCTGCCTCCGTTTGCTAGTAATCACGTCACTACTAGAGCAAGCTCCTGATTGGTTAATGTGGCCCGAATTGTTTTCAACTTGAGCGTTTCGCGCAAATCACGCATTAAACGCGCCGTTCGCGCCCGCAGGATGTCTAATCGTGTCTTCGCATTGACTTAACATGTCAATCACTCGCGCTTAGCGCTTCATTCGCGTCTGGTGTGAACGCACCATCAGGTTTCATTCATTTTTTTTTATTAATTTGAAGTGAACTATTCATTTAAAGCTGACATTTATTCAAAATAAATATTATTTTACATTTTAAAATACCCCCCCGATTATTTACCATTCATTTGTTTGAGGAGCCAAAGTGAATCAGAATCAAATCTGGTCGTGTTTAGTGTCTTAATGTTCACTTTTTGTTGTTGTTTTTAGTGGATATCCTGAAGCAGATAGACATTCCTTCAGTGTTTATTGGTGAAGAAGCAGCCAACTCTCTCAAAGAGGATTACATCTATGAGAAAGGGTGAGGGCTCTGATTTCTCGACTGAATACTTCACTGTTCAAATGGTTACTTAACAGAAACATCTGATGAATTCAGCTGCGTTGGCACTCCAAGAGTCATATGACATTACAGAAAGTCTGCTGTTCACACAAAGTCTAAAAAACATATTCGCAAGCTGTTTTTCCACACCAAAATCACTGACTTATATCAAAAGGTTCATATATTTAATTATATATATATACTGAAATAATACATGACAAACATAGTGTGAGATTTAAGTATTATTGTCTGTTTATAAGACCTGTCGTATAAAAGCAGTATTACACTCACGGTCTTGCTTTGTGTTTTCAGTGGTCATGTGATTCTCATGCCGGACTTCAGTTTGCCTCTGGAATATTATCTGATCCCATTCCTCATCATTGTTGGAATCTGCCTCATCCTCATTGTAGTTTTCATGGTGAGTCACGATTGTGCGTAATTTCAAGTAAACAAACAAATATAGACATGCAAATAAGACGCAAGTAAACAGTCAAATATCTTTTTACATCTCTTCAATCTTAGATCACAAAGTTTGTACAGGACAGACACAGAGCCAGGAGAAGTCGCTTACGCAAGGATCAGCTGAAGAAACTCCCAATTCACAAGTATAAGAAAGGTAAATAACATCTGACGCTTAGAAGAAATTGTGGTTTCACATTCAAATACAGTACATAAGTTTTTCAGTTTCCACAAAAACGTGAAGTAGCTCAACTGCGTTCAACACTGATAAAGGTTTCTTGAGCAGCAAATCAGCATCCAGCATTATAATGATTTCTCAAGGATCATGTGACACTTCATAGATCTCCACGCCAGATAATATTTAGGATCCAGAACAACTAGTCAGTGTTTAACGGTCTTCTGTCAGTCAGGAGGTTGACCGAGAAAAGCCAGAGTAGAGCAGAAGCAAGAGACGAAGTGATGATGGTAAACAACACAGTCTCACTCCAGCTCGTCACATTTTGACGCTTGGTCAAGACCCTTTTGCGTCGCTTTTTGAAGCTCAAGGTACCCCTTTTTAGTCACTTCTTGACATGAAGGGTCATCCATTGCTTTCAGTTGTTTGGCTTAATATAATGGTTTGCATAATTTATTCTATAATTTTTTACTTTTATTGGAGCACCAAACCCACCCACGTATGAACAATATAAACACACACACAGGTAAATGCAGTTTTTTATTGCACAAACTAATCATAAACAAGCAGTATAAATACATTGCAAACAAGTCGTGTCAAGTCTTCTGAAGCCCCACGAAGTCTTTATGTGAAGAAGAGAGTAAAACACAAGGTTTTAATCACTACAAATGATCCCGCTACATTCACGCGCTGTCATCTCATTCAGAAAACATACTTCCGTCCCGTAGCATGACGCAATCGGTCACGAGATACACCAGAGCCAATGGCATTTCACAACCAATGTTGACGTAAGGATTCTTGAAGCTGCATTTTTTGTAATCGCTCACAGAGAGCGACTGTGTGATTCCTCTCACAAATCAATCATTTTGCTTCAGAAGACTTATATTATAGGAATATTAATATCTTTCAAATACATTATGACGGTGGTTGTATCTGCTGCTATATCTTGTGTTTTATTGACAGACGGTAGGTTTAGGGGCAGGGTTTGGGTTATGTGCTCATAAATGTGTAAATAATATCATTTAAATAAAACTGTTTACACACTTTACATTGAAAAATCACACCCCTACATATATGCAACAATGCCAATGTATGTATATTTTAGACAATATATCTTTTAATTATGACGATAAAATGTAAAAAAAAAATGTAGTTTCCTATTTAAAACAACGCAGGACCCTTCACGTCAAAAAGTGACTAAAAAGGGGTACCCTGAGCTTCAAAAAGCGACGCAAAAGGGTCTAGACCGAGCGTCAAAATGTGACGAGCTGGAGTGAGACTGTGATGCGGTAAAAAGTAACAGAGTTTATTGAACAGTCTTAGTTGCGTATGTCTCAATGTTCACACTTCGTCTGACCAGCACACATTCAACATGACTGTTATACCAAAACTGCTTCGCAGAAACATCCCCTAAACCTTGGGCTTCCATAAACATTTCCCTTTATCCATCTCTATTCATACAGACAGAACAGCTCATATAACCCCACAAGCATGCCACTGAAGAACAATGAACAATAACATTTATAAGAAGTATAAAATATAGAAACATAATAATACATAAATAAATAGATGATTAAAAAAAAAAAAAATTAAATGACAAAATAATAATAATTTATAATTTGTGATCAAATAATAAACCATATTGATGACTAATGATCCTAAAATGATTATGTAAACAAATGAATTAAAAACATGAACATAAAAACAACTCAATTTGCATGTTCACACTGAAGACTGAGTAATGCTGCTGAAAATTCAACTTTAAACATAGAGATAAATTACATTTTATGATATATTTACATAAAAATATATATTTTTAAATTAATAATAATATTTCATAATATTACTGATTTTCTTCTATTTGTTATCAATTAAATGCAGCCTTGATGAGCAAAACATTAAACATTTTACATTACACATTGAAAACCATGGCAAAACATTTGCCTGTAGTGTAAAATAACTTGTTTGACCATTAGCTTGTGCAAAGACTCTCACTAGAACGAGAGATTTTCCTAGTTCTAGTATCTGCCATCAAGTCAGCTCTTTTAAATTCACTTCCATTTTAAATTAAATGCATCTCTAAATTTCCAGCTATAAAAAGCCATTTCAATATATATGTGTATATATATAATTTGAATATAATTTGAAAAACAAATAGACTTTGTAAACAAGGTTAACGTCAGTTACAGTACAAAGTTAATGTGTACTGAACTTAAATGTCAGACCCCAATTAAATTCACTTAAAACGGGCGTCTGATTTGTGTCCGAGGGAAAATCCAGTGTTTTTGTTGGCTCTTCCAGTTATTACTTATTTCCTGTATGTACCAGAAATATTGCAGCACTCCTGTTCTTAGATATACGCTCTTTACTTAGTAAGAACGAGCCTTTTAGCCTCTTTATTTTGATGTTGCTGGTTCATCAGTATTCGGTGTTATCCGTGCTGGACGGACAGCACAACAGATTGTGGGAGAAATGTGGAATTCCCCTCCCGCGCCTCAGCTCTAGGCTTTTCCACCTCCTCATAGTGAATCATCAACCCATTTTACAACCAAATCAACACCGTGACCATTGACCATTCACTGTGCGCCTGCATGAATGAGCATCCTGTTCAGCTCGCTCGTAGATGCCGAGACGTTCCTCCTGAAGGTGTCACACGTCACTTTCACCGAGTATAAGGAAAGAGTGCGGGCTGCGGAGTCGGGTTACAGACACACTTGCGTTCACGTTTCCACTTTCAAACATTAAACAGACGAAAGGTGTGCGAGATTTCCTAAAGCCAGCGGGCTAGCTGAACGTGTCCGATTTGTCTTTTCCGCCTCGGCTATTTAGAGCAAATGAGAGTCACAGTAGCGTGGAGGTCATCGGTAGTTGTTTCCACTGGGCGTATTTACCAGTGGATCATTTATCTGCAAGGAGTGAATGCTAGCAGAGCGCTTAGCTAAAAATTGGTTCATAAATAGGCTTTATTTTCTTTATGCAAAACATATGGACATGAGCAGAGCAGCTGGTCTATTTGAATGATGTTTATAAGACTAGACCGGAGAATAGGACTGTCACAAAATCAGATTTTCATTATAAAATTATCCTGGCCAATAGAATTCATGATAACTATATTATCGAAATAACTATTGAAATTTGAAGAAGAAAAAAAATTGTAGTACAATTTTAAAACCTTTACGTTTGTCATTTGTAACCAATACTTGGGACCATGTGATATTTCAGTTTTTATTTTTTAATAAATCTGCAAAAATCTCAACAATTCTGTGTTTTTCTGTCAATATGGGGTGCTGTGTGTACATTGAGGGAAAAAATTTACTTAAATGAAATTATTTTAGCAAATGGCTGCAATAGAGTGAAAAATTAAAGGGGTCTGAATACTTTCGTACCCACTTTGTGTATATATATATATATATAGACAGAGAAGCAGAGATCATGGAAATTATAAATGTAGAGCCCTTTCTAAATAGGATTGCTTAAACAAATATGCTAGATTAACCCACTGAGACTGTGGGGCAGTTTCCCAAACGGGGTTTAAGACTAGCCCAATATAATTTTAACACAAGCAGTTGTTTCATCCTATATCAATGTTACTGAGGCTTTTGAATCCCGTCACACAGTGAAAGGCCAGCAAACGCGTGTGTGTCACCCTGACGTTCACCTTCCTCTGCTTCCCGCTCATGGCGCCGCTGCTGACTCATTGGTTTTCTTCATCCGGCCGCTGCGCTGATTCATCTCTTCTGCCGGCGCTGCAGTGTGGCTCAGTGAGAGCGAGCGGGTTTTTCCAGTCGTATGACAGCGCAGCTGGACCCAGAGCACACAGCTGCCGTCACGGGTGCTTTAGCTTTACTGCAGGCTCTTTTAGACTTATCACACTATAGTATACATGTCAGTATATTCTCTTTTAAAAGATTCAAGTGAATTGAAATGGGCTGAAGTGAATCAGATGTGCAAACTCCAATTCAGTGCAGAAAGTAATTATAGTGAAAAAAGGCAATGCACTCAATATTGAGCGCCCAAAAAAAAAAAAATGTGTGCCAATATTTGCAAAATCAAAACATTTTAGGTACCTTTTCTATTGCCAGAAAAATAGTGCAAATATATCACGAATATTGGAAACATCTACTGAATTCAAAATTGCTAGTTGAGGAAAAATCTATTAGATAAGCTATTAGATACTACTACTATCATTGCGAATCGCTTGTTTACTTGATGTGATGTCGGGGAAACTTACGAAAATGAAGATTATAGTAAATAAAACTCACCATGGTAATGGAAAAGTATATTATTTAGTGCCTTTCAAACGTGTAACCCAGTAGATACAGATTTCCCTTAAACAATAAATCTAAACAGTGGATCGGTAACCTCCAAACCTGCCATCTCTGTGAACTCTTCAGCCAACCGTTGAGTCTGTGACAGATACGAGCTTCTCCATATACGGTCACACGCAGCCATGGCAGTTTGTGTTCGTTTACTGCTTATATAAACACTGAGCATCAGCAGAGCTGCTCCTTCATTGGTGCAAAGAGACGTGAAAAAAGCCGGAGGAATTTGAAGGAGGGCAGGATGAATTCCTGGACAAGTTGAGCCTGGAATGTTTTCCTTCATCCACAAAACCCAGAATCGCTCCGCGTTTATTAATCATGCGCTGCAAGTGTGAAAATCAGAAGCCCTTCTATTAAAGATGTAAATATATTGATGAATAATCGGCTGTTTGATTCCTCGTAGGTGATTCGTATGACGTGTGTGCCATTTGTTTGGATGAGTACGAGGAGGGCGACAAGCTGCGGGTTCTTCCCTGCTCACATGGTGAGTTTGTGCCTCGTCCTGCCCTTAATCAGCAAATCATACAGTTAGGTAGTTAGTTTGCTCAAAACATTTAGCTACCAAATCAGTATAAAATATTTCAGATTCAAAATATATGAAATTGTAACTAAATGTTACAACCAAAGACAGCGTTGTCAACTACTATCAACACACAATTTGTTGAAAAGTATGAATAGTATTACTAAACTAAATTATAAAATAAAACATTAAATGTTGTAACATGACAGAAATAAATGCATAACTAAAATAATAATAAAAACGTTTTAAAATAAATTACATTTAATAAATGAATAATTATTAAAATGCAATATGTAAATGTATATTATTTTATAATATTAATTGTAATAATAAAGTCATTTTTTTATGTATAAAAATGTACATAGAGTACACTTTATTTTTATGTGAGACAGGTTTAAGATGCATTTCAATTAAAATTAAATCAAATTTTTGTTGCTAATAAATGAAGGCATATAAGGATAAAAAAAACATCTACTGATAATTGGGTTTAAATGATATTTAAATGTGAACACTTTTTTAATATGCAAAACAATACTTTTTGTTACTAATAAATAAAAATTATTAAATAAGGCCATAAGGATTTTTTTTCATAATTTTAAGGAAAAAAGAAATACCGTTAACATGCAGAATAATGATTCATACAAATTATTAAATCCAATCATCACTATATATTTATTTAAATATGAATTCATTTTTAATATGTATAAAAATGCTTAGTGTACACTTTATACTTGTCAGATTTAAGACTAATCATCAAAGTTAGAGCAGTTTTTGCTAATAGTAATTTAAAAAATCTAAATAAATGCATGCTAGGGAAAAATATATTTTTATTAGTTTGAAGAAACAACTCATTAAAGTGCAAAATAGTCCGAATAATTTCTGTATATATTTGAATATAAATAATATACATACATACGCACTTCATGTGCGCTGTATAGTCATGGGAGGTCATGTTTTATTATACATATCACTTTTATTTAGTTGAATTTGACTAAATCGAAAGGATTTGGATTGTAATCCATCAGCTTTGTCACACTGTGTGATGCTAACTCTCTCTGCACCAATCATCAGCCTATCACTGCAAGTGTGTCGACCCATGGCTGACCAAAACCAAGAAGACCTGCCCCGTGTGCAAGCAGAAGGTCGTGCCATCTGACGGCGACTCCGACTCAGAGTCCGAGTCGGGTGACAGCGGCGGCGAGGACAACGAAGTGTCGGAAAACACGCCCCTGCTGCGCTCTCTGGCCTCCACCAGCGCCCATTCCTTCGGCACCATGTCCGGCTCGCTGTCCCATCCCGACGCCGAGTCCTCGGACTATGACGAGCGCAGCGACACCACCGACAGCGAGGAGGAGGTCACGGTGGAGACCGTCGTCGTACAGCTGCAGCAGGGCCATCCCAACAACATGGAGGCCAGCGCTTGAGCCGCTAGTCCAACTCGAACTCTCAGCGAGATCCCAATATACGTTTCACCGTCACTCGCAATTTATCGCCACAAATCTGTTTAACGTTCAGCAATACTATGCAGCGAAATTTTATAAGTCACAATCGTGAATTGTGCGAATTTTGCCAACTTGGTGAAACGTCGCCTTTGGGAATGTCGTTAGCGCTTGCTGCCAAACTCATCTCAGACCTGTATCCGATCGCGACCAACTGCATGTTTTATACACGTTAAGACTTTATTAGCGACACTGACGTCACCGTTTTACTTTTGATCATTAACAGCGGAGCCGTTCTAAACACCAGTCACTCAAGTGATCTTGGAAGTGTAGTTAGGTAATAACACAACATTTATATACTGTAAGTAGGAAGTAAGTCGCGTACGTAGAGTCGAAGGGGTTTTTTGATAACACAATGTGAACTGTTAACGTTGCCTTTTAATGTTGCTTTGCTGTAAATATACGTTTCTGCTCACCCTCGTTTCTAAGTAGTCTACATTCATTTCTCTTCATGAATAAAATACTACACCTTTTGCTGTTTGTGTGTGAATTTGTCATCTACGTAGTGATTTTAAAAGTGCTGTATGTAGTTGTTTTGACTACATCAAACGCTATAGCATGTATGCAGATGTTTAGGAATACACTTATTTCTATGAAATACAAAGCTAGAGTCAGTTTGAAACGTGCATTCCTCCTCTGAATGTCTGTTTTTGTTTTGGTCTGTGTGTGACTCCGCCCACTGCTAGTTTAACCAATAGTATTTTGACAACGGAATTAGAAATCGGAAAAAAAAAAGTGGCTAAACGAGCAACTTCTTGTCCGTTGTGCTTGTTCCTGTTCAATCTGGCAACCTACATAAGCGTGGAGTCTAAAGAGATACTGATTTTATATTTGGACTGCAGTGCCAATTTTAATTGCTAAATGGTCAATGCGCCTTATACATGAACCGAAGGGGACCTACGTGAAATGTGTACACACATCTTTATTTTGACAAAGAAAAAGACATTTTGTTAACATCGTCCTTTTATATTTTGGTTTTGGGATTCTAAATTTTAAATATGAGCGACTATTACATTTTTGTGCAAAAGGTCCTTAGGGAAATGTGGTATTTTTTTGTGGGGTTTCAAAGCCCCTTAGCCAACGTAAATAATAACAAATGCATTTTCCTGCCCCCACCCCAGTGAACAGTGAAATTAAGTAAAATATTTAGTTTATAAAACTAAAAAAAAAGAGAAGTTCTTTTAACATATGTTCGGTTTCTCTTTACCAGGTGATTTTTGGTAACTAATGCAGGTCTGATAGCCTAGAATGCTTATATGTGACATGTACTTCTCCCTTTTATGTGCAAAACAGGAGATAAACCGTGAAACACACAGTAAAGAAAACCAAAACGGGACTGGGTTGGAATAGATTTATTTAATCTGTTGTAAACAAGGTGGTGAAATTAATTCATGGCATTTCTGTATTTATGCGTATGAAATCAGACTGTATCCAAGATGTATGAAAGAGTACAGGGGAAGAAAAGAAAAGAGTCACCTGTACAAACACCCCACAAGGCCAGAACTTTAGCTGATACTAAAAACCCCTGAACAAAGAAGTGACAGAAGAATCATTCGTTTGAATCAATAACAACAGATTCTCTACATTATGGCACAGGATACACATTATGATTGGAGTGTCACACTTTAACATTTGGACTTGATGAAACATCAAGTTTTGACAGACAGTTGTATCGCTGACGACTCGAAGGCAATTTAATTCCACAGTCATGACAGTACGGGTTCAATTCGATTCAAGTGTTGACGTGAAGATCAGACGCTAGTGTTTTGTTGGTTAGCATTTATGGTAGTGCGGAAAAAACCCAAGCAGTGACAAAAAAATTGGTCCGACTTAATAAAAAAACAAAAAATCTGATACCCACTGTCTGAAATGGCAGTCGTCTTGAAGATTCATTAAAAATATATAAGCTAGCAAAGTAAGCGTGATGACGGAATGTCAATAAACATTCAACTGTAGGGTTTATGGTGGGGGAAAAAAATGCTACCTGACGATCTATTAAAAAAAAGTCACAGTAAAGCCAACTAAACAAGCCCTCAACTCGACTAACAAAAAAAAACAAACAATTAAATCGGTAGTGTTGCGTTTACAGATAGTGTTGACTCCTTCAAGTTGAGGAGAAACAACCAAATGGACATTTGTTAGAACAGACGCCATATTTAGCTTTTAACAAAACGCTAAATATGTTGTTTGGCCTAACTAGGGTTCATTCAGTAGGCTTGTAGATATGCATACAGTCGACCGTTCTTAGAATGGGAATTTGAGTTGAGCTCAAGCCCTTGGTTAATCGACCAAACTCCCAAAAATGTTTTCACACTAGCTTTTGGTCTGAAGCGCGCCATGGGACCGTAGTGACTCAAATGGACATTAATGGATAAGAAATGGGGTTTGGGTAGCACAAAACGGAAGTAAAGTTGAAAACCAATGGATTAGCAGAAAGGGTTAGCAGAATGAGCAGCTAGGATTCGGAGGCGTCTTAATATCCAGCTTTCCTCAGGTACTCAGCCATGGTATACACTTTCTTGTTGAGCAGCCCTCCATGTATGCCTTCCTTGCCCATGACTAAAACCAAAACTGGAGTACACAAGGGAAAAAAAACAAACAAAAAAAAAAACAAGAACACACGTCAACAAAGTTGAGGGGGAGAAAATAAATGACATTCCCAACTTTAAAAGCGATGCAATTGTTGACAAGATGCATTACCCTTCCTTGCCATTAAGATGTCCAAAAACTTTACATGTGTTTTAAGGGGAATTAAAAAAAAAACCTAATAAAATCTTCACAGCTTATTTTTAGGAACGTAGGTGACTTTTTCTCTCCCTAACTTTTACTACTTGATCAAGAAAAAAGAAGAAGAAGAAGAAGAAGAAGAAGAAGAAAAACTCTAGAACCCTGAATCTCTTAAGTATTTTGCCATTGAATATGCCTTCTTATTCAGGCCGCCGCCGTGGACCCCTTCTTTGCCCATTACAAGAACCAAGACTGAAAGAAAAAGACAGAGAGAGGAAGTTAAGAGGACAGGAAAATCCCAGCTCTGGAAAAAAAGCCAAACCAAGATCAACGAGGCCAGATAGGGCCGAATAAAAAGCAGGACGAGTTTGAGATAGCATGCATGCAGAAGGAAAGACTGCAGCCTAAAGCAAACACCTTCATTTAGCTACTCTTCATAACACTTTAATAACTAATAATAGCCTGGCTTTTAAGAGTTATGTGCTATTTTGGTGTTATCATCAATTTCAGATTTACATACTCCATAGAAAAATAATAATAAATAAAGATTAATATAAATCTCAAAAACATGTTTTGGCCAGTACAAGCTGCACACCGAATCAGATGTTATCCAAACATATATGTCTCTTAGGTAATGCTTAATTATATAAATACTCTTAATAAGTAATGGTTGGCGAAGGGCCGCTGAATTATTAAAAATGAATGCGCATCTGAGTTGGTAATGCAACACTAATTTATTGCTCATTATCCCAATTACCAAATGTTTTTCTCTCAATACATGTTTCATCCCCGACTCACACAATGCTTTCCTGCACATCTTGCCTTAGTGAAGACATCGAAAAGTAAAAGGTTTGTTATTTTAACACCTGTTCTTGTCTGGTTCTTTAGCTGTTGCAGGCCGTAGGGCTCTCGGAAATAGCTGAAATTATTTGGCAACGTAAACAGGAAATGTAATGCAGTTACATTACATTTCAACACCTTATAAATGTCTGTCAGAATCGAGCATTAAACAACGCTGTAGCAGTATACTAAACCTTACTATAAATGTCCCCAAGTTTAGCAAGGAGCAAACAATTAGTACATTCATCTGGAGATGTAGACTTCATTTTCGGAAATAGATTGTAGCTTGAGATTCATTCTATTCAAGCAGGAAAAGCAAGTTTAGTTCCTCCCCCTAATACATGCCGTTAGCTAGAAGAAAGAGATTCATAAAGGAACAGTTAATTTCAGGAAATCCTCACATTTACAGAGCGACAGATGTGTGTGAGAGCAGCAGGAACACACATGCACGTGAGAGGGAATGTACCTCAACAGGTCCCAGAAACTTCCTGAATACCTGAACTCAAGTCTTGTGATCGCTCTAAAAATCACTCGCTAAAAAAAAAACAAAAAAAACGCTGCTTTGCAAAAAATAAATGGCATAGAAAACCTACGTTGGTAAAAGCGAATGTTTGCGTCATATTTCAGACTCCTGTTACACAGGAAAGATATTCCTAGATCTCTACATTAAACTTAGTTCACCTCAATTAATTCATTTTGGGGTGAATTAGTCCTTAAAGTTTTATTAACTGAAGTTATTTGTGATTCAATAAAAATGAACTAGTACCTTTGGTTGCTTTGCCAACACCGATGTTGTAAGTGGGCTCTCCTCCTTGGCTCTTCGTCCTTATGTCCATTGTCCAGTCACCGTCGAGTACGAGGCTGTCTCGGATGACTGAGCACTTCTTTGAACCTAAGGTCAGGCCGTTGGTGAAAAAACCTTGTCGGTCATTTCCTACTAGGACGTCTATTTCTGTGGGCTGGTGTTAAGAAAAATAAAACAATATTAAATGTGGAACTGTACCTTTTTGTCTAGTCCTACACATTTTAATATGGATTAATGAACAGCCAAATGCATGCAGGTAGATGGTTAGAGGAGCTTGATCATTCATTTCAGATAAATTAACGATACAAAGTTGTAGAAATGTCAGCATGCACTTTGAACACAGTAAGAACGCAACAAGGAGGGTTAAATATAGTGGGCTAGTTAAAACTAGCTGTTTGTGAGCACAAGACAAATTACCAGCTGTTGAAAACACCTGTCCAAGACACGACTTTAACCTTATTTTTGTGATGAAATCTGCCTGACAACTCAGTTTTTGTTTACATGTGGTGTTGTTAAAGCTGCAGTCATGTCAATGAAATATTGGCAAAATTCCACAAATTTCTGTAGAAATTCTGTAGTTCAACACAGCAAATGTCCTCCCAATAAACAATTTATGAGGGGATTTTGGCCCCTGTTGAAATAACCTGATTTTGCCTACAAATCGTGTGAAAACTAGTAAAAAACGGTCTGTTTCCAATGTAGCAATGACTAAATTCTTCCTTTAAACCAATCAGCTTTTGGTCATTCAATATGGTGAAGTTGCATGACCAACTTGAACGCATTACAAAAATCTATGTAGGGAATTCCAAACGGTGCATACTAATAAGGAAATGGCTTGATCTCACCCCGACGGTTTTTATGACTAACAATGAAATGTCAATTTAGTTCAATTTTGCTTAAAATAAAGGTCTACTGCTGCAATGTTTTCAACTTCTCACGCCACAATACAATGAAATCACATTACCAAAAAATAATTGCGAAACTGTGAGGGCTCTGAATTGACATTCTTGCATATTACCGTTGAAACGACTGGACTTTGCGCAAAAGGTAACGATAAATGCGTAACAAATTTAAATTAGCAACGTTTTAAGCAGATTTCAAACCAAACAGCTTTCTGTTGATCAGTGCAGCGAATGAAAAATATTTGCGTTTAGAAAGTTCAGCGAAAAATTCGCAAATATGCAGATTCCCACTGAAACGACTGGATTTCATCCGCAAAAGTCTTTTAGCTTTGCGCAAGATTCACAAAACGTGCACACTGGGTATTGAAATGTTCGGATTTTGTGCACTAAAATTTTACTGCGCAATGATAAATGTTGCACCTTTTTGCACTAAAGAAAAAAAGAAAAAAAAAAGAACAAAACTAAATTAACATTAAACTAAATTTTAGTTGGTTAAACAAGAAAAACCTCTGAACCCCTATACTGTGCGTGTGAGGCACATTTTGTTAAAAGAATTGCGTGCACGTACTGGATTTATGTAACCAGGTCACATACGCGCATTAAATTTAGCAAGTTTCTCAATATCTGTTATGGCCCCGGGCCATTATTTCACAATAGAAAACAAATCCAAATTCCAATGTCAACTTGTTTTAAATGGGTAAAAAGATACTTTTCACTGGTCATACCCGGATAAAAATGATTCGTTTAATTTAACCACAGTTGTCAAGCGCCCATATTTGCGCAGTATCTTAAATGGAGAAGGCTACATGACTGAACCCATCCCTTAAAACAAAAACAAAGTATACTTTGGGTTTAAAGCAAAATTCCCAATCACACGGATTTCCTTTGAAATTAGTGTATTTTTGACTTGAAAAACTGGCTCCAGGAAATGTTAAGTCAGCTAGTCACTGGACAACCAGACAGCTAATCAATTCTGACTAACAGCCTTCCCAAAACAATGACAACATTATAGATATTCACACTGCTAAACTACAGCCGAATGTTTGATCATTAAACGGCTTATTTTTAGATTACTCCGCAATTTTCAAAGCATATTTCTGGAGCATGATAAAAGCATAGCTGAGTGGATGGCTTTTGTACCGGCGTCCTTAAAAGGAGGAACTTCTACAGCACGACGTATCTGGGAATCATTCTGCCTAACCCTCGAACTGGAATGCAGTAATCACATTAAACAACGGTTCAAGCCTGCACTGTTCAAGCCTGAACGTGCAGCTTTCTTATTCGTTTCATTGTTATTTAGACTGGCTTTGCTTGTACTGGCCCACTATGAATCTACCGAGTCGTTTTTCCCCCTAAGGCCAAACCACAAAACTAAAAGCAGCTACTCTTCGGTGAGAATCAGCGAGCCGATGTCATTTCCAGTAAGGTCTGGAGGCGCTTGCATGGCGAAGCCTTTTTGAACTCATTCCTTTCTCTAGCAGGAAGCTAAGAGGAAAAACCTCCTGCTTTTACCATCAGTCCAAACCCATACGACTGACAGAAGCTGCCAAACTTAAACACTACTACTCTCAGCAAAAGTACCAATTTTTTAGCTAATGGAATATTTTAAAACTGAATTCACAAAGGAAGAGCTCGACTGCGGTTACCGTAATTTCCAAATACTTCCAGGTTTTTCATAACCAAACGAGCCGTGCAACATATACACTACTATATAACCTTTACGTAACATGGAAAGTTTACTAGCCTTCGAGTCGTTCAAAACCTGTACGAGTTTCTTTTGTCTGTATTTGCACAAATGTGAGTAACCAAAAAGTTGGCGGCCAATGACTTCCATAGTATGAAAATAAATGGATGTCAACTGTTTGGTTATCGACATTCTTCAAAATATCCCTTTTTTGGGTGTTCAACAAAGAAACTGATACAAAACTGGAAGAACCTGAATCTGTGAATTCTGAACATTTTCATTTTTGGGTGAACTATCCCTTTAAATATGGAAGTTGTTCATCTGTTGCTGTAGGCTAGTTCAGCAAAAAAATGTACCTACACGTCCACCTTTCTTCTGTAGAGCACAATAACATTCTGAGAAAGGAGTTAGTGTTTTTGTTATACAATAAATCACATCTACAGGTATGAAAGGACATATTGTGAACATAATGTTGGGTGAACTCTCTCTATAAATCTTTTAATAGAATGTTTATCCTACATGGCGCAAAAGTAAACCTACAGCACATTAACCTGGGAAAAATAAAGGTCGGTGTGGGAAGTAAGATTTCTTAGCACCCATTTATGGAGCGCCATCTTGGACAACGGGAAGAGGGCGGGGACTACGAAAACCCCGTATTCTGGAATGACGCTACGCACATTCCGCGGCTGAATGACGCGTATTTTTACGTACGTAACAGGTTTACGTAGTCTGGTGATTTTCGAATCTGTTTTCTTTATGACTGAAACTTTAAAGCATTTGCACCACCTTAACCTGGACTTTAACACTCTTCCCTTTAGTTTTAACATCACTAAAATGATTTTTTGCTAAGCACAAGCAGGTAACCTAGATGTTCTAGTGACAGACTTAGCCCAAATAAATAAAGACGCTCTCATTCTGGGCGAACATAAATCTCTCCAAACGTTATTTGTTTAGTCAGCTAGCGTCGTGCTGGCTTTCATTCCCATTCAGGCCCTGGATTTCTAATAAACTGACAGGTTGATCGAAACCCTGGCTGTGTCCCAAACCCTCGGGAGTCTCCTACTAAGACAGCACTTCAGCATTTTGGCGCGTTTTAGACCAAAGCGTTTAAAATTCCGCTTTGCTTTACGCGATGTAAATTAAACATCGCCTTTTGCACAGGGCTTCCCATTTAGGTGCTAATTTCAATTTAATCGCCATTTAAAGCGGCACTCCGACTCCGCGCCTGTACTGACCAAACACGCGGTCTAGATAGGCAGCATACTAGTTATTGAAACACAGCCACAGTTTTCAGTCCTCCACTAAAGGCAGCATAAAGAGTGCAGTTAATAACGTTGATTTACCGTGATGTTAGCGAATGTGCCCCCCTCCGTCGATGCCCACACGTATTTAGAGTCCGAGCTGCACCCAACAATGGCGCAGTCCTGGCAGCTGCCATCCGACATCAGGTTATCCACGTAGCTCTGCCATGACATGTTTGCCTTCGGCTTTCAAACGCTCGCAAGCTATCCTTAAAAAAACGGGAGAGACAGTTTCGTGCTTCCTCAGTGCGCGGTTACCGTATATTTGGATGTCCCGCACGCCCCCTTCTCTAATGAGAGTTTGAGCAGTAGAGAGTCCCGGCTGAAAGGAGACTCTGGGTGTAGTCCCTCAAATATCCCTCCGCGCAGGCGCGCTTAGGCTGCGATCCATTAGGACAAAGCCGCACGCGCGGATTAATACGAGTTCTGATTGGACGATGAGCGGTAAGAAGCCACGTTTTGTATGACCAAGTTAGTTGATGTGTGCAGTAGCCTGTATGTACGAAACAACAATACCTTTTTACCCATGATGCTGGGACTGCTATTTCAATGTACTTTTGCTTTGTACCGCATATTTCACTTCACTTTCAGGACCAAAAGTTGTTCAGATCAAAAACAGTTTCCAAAGCTCTGGTTTTGTCACATGGCAAAAAAAAAACCCTCCAGCTGTGACCTAGTGTTGGCCTTTCTCTGAAGCGGTTTTCTCTATTTTTTTCTTCCATTTTGTAGATCCAGAACTTTTCTTTTTTTTTTTTTAAGTAAACTGTTTTTATTAAGCTCCTCGGTTCTCGTGATAGCAGTGATTCAAGTTAGCTGCAACACGAAGTCTCAAAGTCAGTGATATTTTGGGGTCAGATCAAATAACAATTGATTAAATTTCAGATTAGCATCACAGTAGGGAAATAAGGTATCTGGCCAGGCCCTTCACAGCGCATGCGCAACTTCGCGTGTTGCCAAGTCTGTTGTATATGTCGCGATAATTTTAAGATGCAATTGTGCGGTCCTTTTTTCTTTAAACCTGGCAACCCATGCGCTGTAAGAAGAAAACAATTGGAACTGAATTTCACGCATCACAGGTGGATTTTGGAGGTTATTAACATCAAATATGCTTCTGTTTGTATGTACGTGTATGTAACATATAATGAAACCTGATAAAATACATCTGTCAGTTTGACAACATTGTATTTGTTGTTTGTCACCACATAAAGCATAGCCTCTTCCGACCTCTTGTGGACAAATCACGTAATGCCATTTAAAAAAAAATCATATTCATAAGGTGACACAGCCAAGTTGAGGCCAGCTCAAAATTCATTGTCAAGACATAATGTTGCATAAAAGTCAGATTAAATTAGGTATGCTCTCAGCCTCTAGTATAGTAGTAGATGTAACTGTTGTGTAAATGTGTCTATTCCAACTTTGAGCAGCATTAATTTGTCTGCTTAAAGACTCCTCTTCAGATGCCAGAAAATAAATCACTTTATTCGATGTACATACAGATTGATATATATATATTTTTTTTTTCTCAAATTCATTTTTGCATATTACTGGCTGGCACAAAAACAGTGTCCACCTTATTACAGCTAAAGCAGCATCCAAGAGATTTCCAATACAGCTCTTGCAGCACTCTCTCGCAGAAGTGTGCAAATATTTTGGACCAAATATTTACAAAAGTGACGGTAGAAAATACAAAACGCGGTAATTTCCCAGAAGCTTGAGCATGCAGTGCAAATATTTACAAAGTAGGCTAGCTGGGATGTTACAGATTTGTGTCACTCATATTAACAGGCCTCTTAACGAAAGCACGTTTTGTTCAGTGGAGATTAAGTTACACAAGACATGCTTGAATGATCTAGTATTGAACAATTTCTCCAAGTACAAAATGATGCCCGATTGCATCCATGCTGCGCTGACGACCTCTTGTGGATTAGGTTTGTAATGATGCAGATTAGTGCTGTTTTTAGGTCATGTTAAAAGTAAAATAGAAGCCCAAAATAGCTATTATAAATATAATATTGTATTTTTAAAAATCCATATAATGAGATTTTTCATGAATTGCTTGTATTACATGCATTAATTGTGCAATAAAGGCATAAATATGATTAACACTTGAGAAGACGTGCATAGCTAATGCACCAAAGCGGAGAAAACTGTAACCGCCAACAACTTTCAACTAGGTTTCTTTGACCTAGTTTTTAATAAATCACTCTCTTTTTCAAGTATGGAATTACTCCTTTCATGTCAGTTCAATGAACCTTTCCAAAGATACTTTTATGGTAATTTTATGCTTACACCGACACTGTTTTAAGGTCAGTCTATGAAACTGGAGACCTGGAATCAAGATGTGACTTGACTTAGGAAATGAGCAAGGTAAACCCTAGAAAGTTTTTTGAAAACCAACCCGAAGCAAAATGATCAAAAAAACATCTGAGACATGGCTTGGCCTGGAAAGTCATGCAGTTTGATTTGGGCTGTGTTGGGAAAAGTAACTTGCTTGTTGCAAAAAAAAAAAAAAAAGTAATGTGTAATTTTTCTAGTTACTTGGAAAAGTAATCTCATTACATACCGCGTTACCTCCAACACTGTTCACACTCTCACAATCTTTCATTCAAAAGTTTATTCTGCTGACAGATCGAAGTCAGAAATCCAGCTTAGTATTATTTTAAAGTCCAGATTTACCTACTTTGGCTCCTCCGAGCCAGAATGAACTTGACTGTTCTCAGAAACTCTCCCACTCTCTCAAAAAAAGCAACTTCTCGTTCAGATTTTAAATTTAGAGAAATTCCCTCAAACCCTTTTTTTTTATATCTCAGAGAAGCTGTATGAACTGGACAAAACCACAGAACGTGTTCACACAGCGTCCAGTCCGTAAAAACAAAAAAACGTCTCTATGTCTGGACATGACAAATAGCACCTGTCTTCAGACGATTGATTCAAAGTATTTTAAAATGCAAACTGCTTTTAGTACTTGGACACATAAATGCAGCCAGCTAAAATAACAAGCGTGTCCCATTCACCACGCGGGACCGGGGCAAATACAATAAACAACCATATGTTGTGTAACTTCTGAGTGACACTCTGAATTCCGAAGGGACTTTTGTTGATGTTATGCGTTTTTATAAAACTGTGGGCCTGATAATCTCTTTCAGCGTCTACTATTACTAAATCAACCCATTTTTAGAAAGCTGCATCAGTTTTCTAATGTATAAAGTATTTCTTTCAGTATGTAGTGCACTTTTCACTGCTGTTTGGATTGGGCGAACTCAAAAGCAAAACAAACACAGCCTCCCTTACTTATTGGAATAGACTCATGCCTAAAATAATGACCTAAACTAATAAACAAACTCCAGCAAAGATGTTTCTGTCTACACTAGCTGCATTCCTTCTCGCCCCCTGCGTGAACTTTTTCCGAAAGGCTAAACAAAGAAGAATCTGTGTTTTGTAACATGATTTTGCTAGAAACACTTGAAGCATGTCTAGGCAAAAAATTAACAAAATAAATTATGCATTAAGTAAAAAAATATTAGAAGAACTTCAGTAGAACATTTACACACACACACACACACACACACACACATATATATATATATATATAGTTAAAATGCCTGTTAAAGGTGGCACCCTGTTCAGTATTATACAGTCATAACTGTTTTCAACATAAAACTATTTGGTTGTGTCCATTTGGTTGTGTTTCAAAAATTTACCTAAAACCACTTGAAAAATCCCCTCGTCTAAAATAGCTAACTAAAGCAATAAATTACCATTTGGACATCAGAAACACAGGTTGAAATGTAAGATATGTAAATAAAGCAGCTGTGTAATATTAATAATAGAGTATAATTGTTGTGGGGAAATAAATATTCAGTTTTTATTAATTTAGCAGACACTTCTTTTTCCTGAAGCAACGTACAAATGAGGACAATGAGAGAAATCCAAATCGACAAAAGAGCAATATAGATAGCAATATATATAGTTTTTTTAATTATTATATAATAAATAAAAGAAAATAGACATCGTTAGTGGCCTTTTTTGTTTAAATTGTTAATTGCATAATAAATAAATAATATACAAAAAGTATAGAAAAGCTAATGTTAGTTTTGTAAATAAACAGAGTGTATACCACGAATAATGTGTAGTGGTTGGTATTCTCGACTGAGTTACGTACGCTTGTGCGCAGTCCATCAATAGAGCAGCGTGCGTGTTACGTAGCCATCTTGTGCAGAGCAAAGGAAGCGAAGCCGTTAGCTCGAGATTTGGACTGACAGCAAACAGACCGACAAACAAACCGTCATTCTGCTCCCGACAGACTGCGTTAACGTCAGGAACGGACAGCAAACATGCGTTACGACGTGTCAAGATGTCTATCCGATGTGTTTCACGGAGGATTTGTGCTTTTGAATACGGCAGAGCGCTAAAAACTGACGGCGCCTCAGAGTCGCGCGAGTCCAGCGACTGGAGAGTTTCAACTGCGAGAGCGGCTTGAGGGAAACTCTCACTCCGGGACATGGCCTTCGTTTAGGCCCCGGAGAAGAAACACACGGGCTCGGAAGGATTAAACACAGCTGCGATAAAGCTGTCGTTGTGTTTGGAGCTTCGGGAGTTTCAGTTTAAAGGATTTAAAGGACTAAAAAAGGCGCGATGAGGACGGAGCTCTGAGGGAGTCTTGCGTTAGCGTGACGCTAACTGAAAATTATAGGACGTATTTTCATAAACATTGCGTTGCTACTTTAACATTGGAGTGCGCTGCACTCTTGTCGTGCTGAGATACACTTAAAGCTGTCAAAATGTCCAAAATGCCATCGAAAAAGAAGAGCTGTTTTCAGATCACCAGCGTAACGCAGGCTGCGCAGGTGGCAGCCAACAGCAACACAGATGACACAGAGAGTTTAGACGACCCAGACGAGCCCAGGACTGAGGACATGTCCTCATCCGAGATATACGACATGTCCAAAGCTGGAGATTTCGAGCCAGAGACATGTGATGTCAGTTTATCGGACGAATCGCTACATAACGAGGCCGAAACACCTGGGGTGAACCCCCAAGATGCCCCCGTTACGAACATACCTGGTTCTCGCAACACAAGTGCGGTTCATATAAACCCAGCTGTCCGTTCAGTCAGCGGGTCTGTATCTTCCCAGTCTTCGGTTGCATCTAATGCACCACCCAGCATCCAGACTTCATCAGTTAGTAGTTCTGCCACAGTAAGTAGCTGCAGCTCCCGCTTTAGGGTCATCAAACTAGACCATAGCACAGGTGAACCCTTCAAAAGAGGTAGGTGGACTTGCACCGAGTTTTACGAGCGAGAGACGGAAGCTTCTTTGTCCGGCCGGACTGTGGATAACGCTAAACATGCAAGCGCCGCGGATCACAGCGCGGACCGGGACGGACTAGGAGCCGCCGGAGGTTCAGTGGCTGTGCATGTTGGGTCTTCAACATCTGCAGCAGAACCTCATACAGATAGTGGCTACATATCTGCACCTTCGAACCCACCTGTGGAGCTTCAGCAGCAAACCCTAGGCATCTCGCTGCAGGGATTAGGACTTGCGGTCCAGAATGCCCATATCAAATCTCCAGACATTGCTTTGGCAACTCAGCCATTTTTCCCAGGCAAACAGGTGCAGAAACCTGGGCAGATTCTTCAGAGTGTTCTACCACCGAATCAGGCCCAGACGGTCTCTGTTGCTTCACTTCCGCTCATGAACCAGGGTCCGTCACCTGCTATGACTCCCGCAGCGGCGGGAAGCATTGCTCGCGTGCTCGGATTAGTTCCCCAGCCCGTGGACGGCAGAGGGCTTCCCATCAGCCAGCCGGAGCATGTTCAGGGGCTTTTACAACAGTCTGGCATCAGCACGGCTCTAGGGACCGCGTTGGCTGCAGCTGTTGTACAGCAGGCACCAGTGCCGCTCATTCAGCCGGCGGTAACTGTGTCTGTCAGCCCCCTTGCTGGGGTCCCCGGTGTGCAAAATGTGCCTGCTGTTATGTCCAGTGCCTCTAATGCCCCCCTGAGCATGCCAAAACAGACGCCGCAGAATCCGCCTCAGGGAGTCCACGGCGGGTTGCTAGGAGGACTAGGTGCCCAGACGGCCCCCGTTAACTTCAGCCAGCTTCCCACCGGCGTCGCCCAGGCTGAGGAGAACCAGAGGAGGCCCGACGGGCTGCTCCAGAGCTCTGTGTTTCTTTCAAAAGATGCCATCAAACCCCTGAGTCCAGAGGGCTTGCAGCTTCCCACACCTGCTGTCAACAGCCTGTTTGGAATAGCTATTCCCATTGATGTGGATGAGGACAGGTAAACCTTAATTCTTGATGTTGCTCTCTTCGAAAAAGTAGTTTAAGTAATTGATAAAATATGTGTTAGGTAAACCATTTTATCACAACTTTTGCAGTTGCAGCAAATATTTACTTTTGAAGATAACTACACCTCATAAATTATCCTTTTTTTTTTTTTTTTTTTTTCAACTGACTTAGGTGACGCATTTATATGTTTTTTAAAATCGTAAATCAGGGGCATCCAAACCTGTCCCTGAAAGCTCACTGACCTACAGAGTTGAACTCCACACCTAATAAAACACCTGAACCAGCCGGTCAAGGTCTTCAGGATTGCTAGAAACTTCCAAGCAACTGAGTTAATGTCCAGGAACAGGAATGAACACCCCTGTCATAAATAGAAATTTCAGAAATCTAGTTGGGATCTTACTTTCTTCTGACCACCCTAACCAATCTCCATCTTATTTATTTATTTACATATTTCGGAAAGACACAGAAACACTTTTGCGGATTTTTGGACTGCGACGAATACTGAGAACCCGGTAAATGTGGAAAAAGGTCCATTTCACATTTTGAATTTCACCTTAATTTTACACATCTGCTTAAAGTCAACCTCTCTCTCTTTATATTATATTGACATCCAAAACAAGACGGTGGTCTCCAGATCAGGAAGCCTACTTGTGAAACAATGTAACGATTTTTTTCAAGATTTCTTCAAATCATGTTATACCAGATGTTTTGAACTAGCCTACTTACTACAAGCCTACTATATTTGATTAGGTAGGAATATTCTAGTTTTGCGAGGTAGGAGTGAAGTAATCCTGAACATCTTGGTTCAGGTATTGTACTTAAACTCTGCAGTACTGCAGCTCTCTAGGAGCTTTTTACTCGTATGCAAAAGTCATTTATTCACCAACATGTCGTACCAAACCTGTAAGACCTTTCTTCCAACTGCAGAACACAAAGGAAAATATTTGAAGCTGTCAGTGGGGTTTAAAACGACAACAACAAAAAGGTTTTAGTTGAATAAGTTCATGTTTAATAACTGGTTACTTTACTGTAAACGTGAGGGGAAACTTGCTTCATAAAATCACCTTGACTAGCATCACTTTTTTTACACACAGTTATTTCCCCTGTCCTGCAAACCACTTCACACTTGTGTGTGTGTGTGTGTGTGTGTGTGTGTTTTAAAGGCAGTTTGTGGTTCTGAGCATTTCATTGGGTAAAGCCTTTGGAAAGTTTGACACAAGTGTCTGACTCGAGTGATCTTGTTTTGTGTTTGTGGAAAAAACTCAGGCCAAAATTTACCCAGCGCACTACCCAGTTCCTAAAGATTTGTTTTGGTGCCACTGTTTCCACCTCGCATGCTTTTCACCAGAAGTTGAGCTGTTTATTTAGACTGATTAGGTGATGTTAGCGTGTGTTTCCTATCTCGTGACATGCAGAAGCTGCTCTCCGCTCTATGCACTAACACTGATAAGGCTTTAAACATGTGTAACATCTGCATGATGTTATGCTGCACATGGATGTTGTTTACTGTCAGCAGTTGGTAGGAATCCAAGAAAAATCTGTACATTCTGTTCTCAATACGACATGCTGTGAAGACGCTGAGAGATGAACCTGTAACCCATACAGGTGTAGATTTAAATATATTAGTTTAGATTAATTATTTCGTTTTTTTTAAATTCTAATACTGTTTTAATGACAATTCAGCAGTTTAACACAAATTATTTAATATTTTTTAGAATTATAGTTCTTCTCGTGATAATATTTGTAGCACTAGATGCTGGTCTAAATTAAGCAAAACCACAGGTACAAGGCTACTTTAACTTTGGTGCAGCACAGATTAGGGAACGAAGACACAGAAAGAAAGTTTGACTTCCAGTTGATGTCTTTTTTTGAAAATGCTTGGAAATATTGCAACATGGGTGGCAAATGTTATCGAGGGTAAAGGAAAGGGAAAAAAAAAAACTTTTTAGCATTCATTGATTGTAGCTCATATCCTTTTCCTCTGTTTTGTTGGCATAAATGCGTGTTTGAGAAGTCAGATTTACCAAAATGATTGGAAAGCAGACGGCGCAACGGCTCAGTTTTATTGAGTAAACTCGAAAATACAAAAATTTGCTTGAAAATGTGCCACCCCTTAGGTCGTCCAGTATGAGGATGAATTTCTTTCTTCATCAGATTTGGAAAAATGTAGCATTACGTCACTTGTCCGGTGACGGATGCTCTGCAGTGAATGGGTGCCGTCAGAACGGGAGTCCTAACAGCTGATAAAAGCATCATCCATCCATACGTAGTCTACATAATTAACCCATCAGTTATCATCTCATGACGACCAATCATTTTTAAATGCATATTGTGATATTTTTTGTCAGCTGTTCACACTTCCGTTCTGACGGCACCCATTCATTTTTTCCTAAACAATTTCTCCAAATCTGTTCCCATGCAAAACCAAACTCATCTACATCTTGGATGGCCTGAGGATGAATTGATCTTCTGTTAAAGACGTCTTTTCTCCCTCCTCGCACATCAGCATTTGAGTAGCTCATCTATTTATAAAAAAAGATTATAGCATTAACTGAGGATGATGCGAGATGTCTCGGTAGCATATCCTCCTTCACTAAATAGCCAGGAAATGGCGCCCGGTTATCTTGACTTTCACTCATCACTTTCTGTTCCCCTATAAACACCATAAGAAAGAGGAAGTGACCTTTTAACAGATATAAATATATGAATCGCTTTATTGACTTAAATGGCATCACGGCTTCGAATGTGCCTGAACAGTTACAGATTTTTGTTTCATCACTTATGCAACGAAGCTTTTTTTAAAAGCATGTTTGTTGTTTTAATCCACCGTTGTTGAAGTTGTGGTCTTCCAAGGGTTGTGCAACTACGCTTAACGTCTTTATATTTTCAATTGTTTGTTGATAGATTTCGAAAGAAGAGTGTAGTTTGACATTTTTGCATGTATGCTTTGCACCTGTTTGAGAAACAGCAGTAGCTGAAGTTTGTTGGTTTGAAGAGCAGGTGTGGCGCCGATATTTTATTCCTCACAGTAATGGTGCAGGTGAGTCAGTCCTTTCACGACTCTCTTGACAGTTAGGCGTTTGTATATGTTATGCCATCATGCTTTCATGTTTTGGAAGACGTGCCCTTGTTCATTAAAGCACAGACCCAAGAGCTGAGTCTGTAACTGACTCATGAAGCTGAAACATGAGAATGTGTGCTCATTTTTTTTACAGGCTTGTGACATTTCTGTCATCTGAGTCGAAGGTCGAAGAAACTATGTTAAAGCCTCCGGGATTACTACTGAAAAGAGGCACAATTGCATTGCAGTTAGAAATTTGTTAATAGAAATATCTTGGATCAGTTAAAAACAAAACTGCTCGCGCATTGCTCTGTTATTTATAACCGATTCTTTGTACCGCTGTCTGTTTCAAGCGAATTTAAAGGGATAGTTGACCCAACAATGCTCACCCTCATGTCGTTCCAACACAAGTGAAGATCATTTTGATGAAATCTGAGAGCTTTCTGATCCTCCACAGACATGACACGTTCAAGTCCCAGAAAGGTCATAAAGACTTCGCTAAAACAGTCCATCTGGCTTCTGTGGTTCAACTGCATTTATATGAAGCTGCATGAATACTTTCTGTGCACAAAAAATATCAAAAATAGCAAATATCTTAATATGTGTTTAAAGGACTTACGGGTTTGGTACGACATGCGGGTGAGAAATTATTGACAGAATTGTTCAACTATCCCTTTAAGTCGTGCGTATAGAAGTTATTGCAAAATGACAGCATTTCCATTAAAATTCCATTAAGTAGATTTATGTATAAATATATATTCAAATAGTTGTATCCAAGCCAAATGTTGTCCCATCTGAACTATCCATCAATAGAAAGCTTATTTAGGCAGCTTTCAGAACATCTGGTTTTGTGGTCCAGGGTCTCACATACTTCGTGACAACGTAAGAGGTGTGTCTTGGAGGTTGTGACTTTTAAATATTCCTGGTGACCTTGTGCGTGAAATATACCTTTTTCAAATTGCTTGAAAAGCCACCATATAGAGTGTAAAAAAAAAACCTCTTTACGATATGTGGGAGTTTTTGCTAAATTTGCACAATTTGAAGGGTAACGCAGGCACTGTTCACTTATAACTGCTTGTAGAAGTACATCTCTGTTGTTGATCGTCAGTTTCACAAGTGCTGGAACTTGGGAAAACTAGCGATGTGTCAAGAGGTTTCTGAACATAGTACGTGTGTTCAGCACCGACTGCTTTACACCTGGGCCACCTCAAGTGCTGTTTTTGATCCAAAACTAGTACTGTATGATGGCAGAAAACCATGCTTTGAGGACAAAATTAGAATCTGTTAGATTTTGCATAGCGACAATAACTAACCCACACAGTAGGAAATGTTTATTTCTAGATATCAGCACAGGTGTATTTGTCCTACACGTTGGTGAACTGCCAGTGTTTGCAAATTATGCGGCTAAAGATTAACCATGATTTATTAAACAAAACATTTTCCCAAAATGGGCGGGGTTAAATGTGACACATGTTATGACAACTAATGGTGTGTTAGATGTGGTAATCTCTGCCAGTCAACAGTGATAGAAAGCTTACCAAATGATTCGCCGACACGAGACGGTTTTATTTTTAATTTCAGTTGATTGCAGACATCTTAACATATAAAAAAGAGTTTTTGAGAATGCTCGGTTTCTATATGTTCTTTGTTATTAGAGCTTATACAGCTCAATACAGAAACCGGTTTTGTTTAATCCTCTTCCAGCTTCACGTCCCCAGGGTAATTCCATTTGTCAGTCGTCATCTTTTAGTTGAAAGAATATTTCCGCAAGTGTTTGTTTTGTGCACCGTTTGAGTGAATTTTGCTTATTATCAGTTTTCTCTACATTCGTTTCCGTTTTGACTGAATTTATGCAACCCTTTGTGTCAGAATTACCAAGCCCACGTGGAAATTTTCGCAAAGAGCTCAATTAAAAGTTTGGCGGATTTCTGTAGAATTTGAGTATAGAATTTGCCCTTATGTAAATGCTGTGCACATGCACTTTTTGCAATTGTGCACTTTTAACAGTACATGAAGTCAATAAACATGACAATAATTAAGAGACTTATACTATATTACCTGTTTTCGACAAAATAATTCCAAACCCAACCATAGCATTATTTGGCGTCTCTGTACAGCATGATTTGTTTCTAAAAGAATCAACAGTTTAAACGATTCAGTTCAATCGTGATGACTCACTTATTTACACACTGTAACAAATGGCCGTGAATTTAACAGTAAAAAAACTGTGAAAATGCTACAGTAAAAACCTGTTGCTAAATGGTAAATTCCTGTTAAATTTACAAGGAAAAAACGTAAACTGACATTCCCAGAATTCCCTGCATTGCATTTAATTTTTTTGATTTTGATGTTTGTGTTTGTGTTTTTTTTTTTTTTTTTTTTTTAAACTGTTTCATCTTAGTTATGTTTATTAGAGTTGTATGTAACATGTAATGTTGTTAAATGAATGCTTATTGCTAGGGCTGGATATATATATCTATATATATCTATATATATATATATCTATATATATATC
>JAUMHP010000079.1:12789137-12805054 GCA_032361065.1 Enteromius trimaculatus | reverse complement strand
CAGCAAACCTTCTTGCCACGGCTCGCATTGATGTGCCATCCTGGATGAGCTGCACTACCTGAGCCACTTGTGTGGGTTGTAGACTCCGTGTCATGCTACCACTAGAGTGAAAGCACCGCCAGCATTCAAACGTGACCAAAACATCAGCCAGAAAGCCTAGGAACTGCCAAGTGAATGAATGAACTTGATATAAAAGATAACATACAAGTCAAGCTTTATTGTCATTCGCTACATGTGTGATGGTGGTGGGGGGTGGGGGGTCCTTCACGACACTGGTGGCTTTACCTGAGCATCGTGCTAGGAAAATGTCCAGAAGGGAGAGGAGTACCGATGATCTTTGCGGCTGTGTTCACTGTCCATTGTTGGGTCTTTCGGTCAGCAGCACTGCAGTTCCCATACCAGACAGTGATAAAGCTGGTCAGCACGCTCTCAATGGTTCCCCTGTAGAATGTGGTGAGGATGGGTGGAGGGAGACTTGCCCTTTTGAGCCGGCAGAGAAAGTGTAGGCGCTGTTGTGTGTTCTTGGAGAGTGACATGGTGTTGGTGGTCCAGGTGAGATCCTCCGTGATGTGCACCCCCAGGAATTAGGTGCTGCTGATTCTCTCCACAGCCAAGCTGTCAATGGTCAGTGGCGGGTGGTCAGCAGAGTTCCTCCTGAAGTCCATCACAACCTCCTTTGTCTTACTCACATTGAGGGACAGGTTGTTTGCTCCACACCCTTCAACCTACCACCGTTGTGTCATCAGCAAACTTGATGATGTGGTTGGAGCAGTGCAGTGGTGGGTCAGCAGCGTGAAGAGCAGCGGGCTGAGCACACAGCCCTGTGGGGCACCTGTGCTCAGTGTGGTAGTGCTCGAGGTGTTGTGGCCGACTGAGGTCTTCCAGTTAAAAAGTCCAAGATCCAGTTGCAAAGCGAGGTGTTACGGCCCAGAAGGTTTAGTTTGTTGATGAGCTGTTGGGGGATTATTGTATCGAATGCTGAGCTGAAGTCAATGAACAGCATTCTAACAAGAGTCTTTGTTTTCTAAGTGAGTAAGAGCCAGGCGGAGGGTGGAGGAGATGGCATCCTTCGTTGAGCGGTTTGGACAGTATGTAAACTTGAGCGGATCGAGTGTGTTGGGGAGTCTGGTTTTGATATTGTGCTTAATTAACCTCTCAAAGCACTTAATCATGATTGGAGTCAGTGTTATGGGGCAGTAGTCATTCAGACAAGACACAGGGGACTTCTTTGGTACTGAAATTATGGAGGTGGATTTGAGACACGTGAGGACAACTGCCTGGCTCAGCGAGGTGTTGACGATATCTGTTAGGACATCCGTCAGCAGTTCAGCAAAGTCTCTCAGTACACAGCCAGGTACGTTGTCAGGACCCGCAGCCTTGCGTGCGTTAACCCTAGATAGAGTCTTCCTTACGTCAGCTGGAGACAGACAGAGTGCCTGCTTGTTGGGAGGTGTGGTTAGTTTTTGTGCAGGTGTGTCATTCTGCATTTCAAACCGTGCATAGAACTCATTAAGTGCGTCTGGGAGGGTTGTGTCATCATCGCAGGCTTGTGGCGGGGGCTTGTAACCAGTGATGGTGTAAATGGCTTGCCACAGACTCCGTGTGTCTTTGTTGTCAGTAAACTGATTAGTTCGTTTTTGTGCATACAAGCGTTTTGCTTTATTGATGCCACGGGACAGATTGGCTCTGTTTTTAAGGCTGCTTTGTCTCCTGATCTGAATACATCATCTCTTGTCTTTAGCAGCCCACAAACCTCTGCTGTCATCCACGGCTTCTGGTTGGCACATGCGGTGATGGTTGTGGTGACTTTCACATCATCAATGCATTTTTTGATCAATGCAGTCACAGTTTCAATGTACTCGTGCAGGTCTGTGTGGTTGTTGTAGGTGGCCGTCTCTCTGAACATTATCCAGTCTGTGTACTGAAAGCAGTCCTGTAGTGTGGAGGTTGCACCAACCGGTTTGGTGAGTTTGAGAAGTGGTCTGCATGCTCGCATTAGCATAACAGAGATGTGGTCTGAGTATCCGAGGTGGGGGCGGGGTTCAGCTGTGTATGCATTTTTTCTGTTGTGTAAACACAGTCCAGAAGTGTTGTGTTCTGTTTAAATGTTGGCAGAACTTGGCAAAACTGTCTTTAAGTTTGCGTGCCGTTTGGGTTATTTGTTTCTTGTTCACTGATGGGGCTGTATAGCTCGCAAAGCGTGTCCTTAGCATTTGTACACGGCGGGATGTAAACAAACTTCACAAAAATGAACAAAAATGAAAAAATGCCCCTGTGAAATACTTTTCTTCATTCATTTTTTTTTACTGTGCTCCTAAGAAAATAAATATTTTTTAATTAGCAGCACAAGAAAGAGGGGAGGGGTTGTATTACAGTATGCTCACTGCTAAAATCTAGACTACACCACTGCTTTTCAGCTTAAAAATATGAAAGAGTACTTCTCAAGTAAATATATTAGACGAAAAACGAAATCCCTGCAAAAATGACTGATAGTTTGAATAAATATTAACCTCTTTAAACCTAACGTTTATGTGTTGATTATGCCTAATATAACATTAACCCTCTACAGATGAAAATTAGTTTAGGGACATGGTAAATGAAGAAAAGTGTACAAAAAAACAAAACAAATATACTTTTATATGATTTATATTTCAGATTAGATGAAGTTCAGCCTAGTCCATCACATAACTTAAAAATATGTTGAGGTTTTTATCATTTTATGGTTTATATTTCTACTGGAAGTTGATTACTTTACACTGAGGGCATGATAAAATCGAACGCATATATCAATATGCGTATTGTAGAAAACATAATATTTTAATATCTATTATCTATGTTTAAGTAGTAAATTAGACCCCATATATATATATATTTAATTTCAGCAATTTCTTATACTTGCGCGACTATTTTAGAGAAAATATGAGTACGTAAATCATAGACAGAAAAGTCATTGTATAACAGGAATGACCTATATAAGCACGTTTTCACACGCACAATAAACTAGCTGGCATTGATGCCAGTGAGGCATTGATAACATCGACAACGATAACGTTGTTTATTGCGAACTGCAGTTTTGCCACTTTAAACTCGAGTGGATTCTGCCCCCCCAGCAGAGGGCACTCACAACTCATAAACGATAATGTCGGGAGTCCAGAGGTCTTTGACAGGAAGTGAAATCTTCGTAATGCCGTCACAGGCTTCTGCATCCCAGATGAGGAATTCATGAAACCAGTACTAGAACAAAATATGATAATTAAAAAAAGATGATAATTCATATCAATCAAAAATCTCTCTCTCAAAAACCTACCTGCCTGAGCCAGAGAAACGTGGTAAGAATTTGTGTTTTTTCATTCTGCAAAACAGAACAAGCATCTAGATGTTCAAACACAAGTACACTTTACAACGCTAGAGAGATACTGCACCGACTACTGACTCACCACTCCCAAGATAGCATAGAGAGTAAAGGAGATGTTGGTTATGGTGGGGGTGCTAAGGTTGACAGAAGGTCTGAAGGACTTCTTGTCAATGACTTCTTGTAGAGAGTCATACGTGGGGCCACTTTGTCCTTCTTCACAGCGAAGCATATTTGCCAGGCACGACGCTTAACATAACCAGAAACCAGGAAAAGTTGTTTTGAAATTCTTTTGATGGCCATTTATTAGCACGCAGTCAGCGCATAAATACTGTGTCACACAGTACTTTTAAATATAGTCTCTCCAAAACAAATGTAGACACTTAAAACAGACTTATAAATGTACAGCCATTACACAGGAAAGTAATTTGGTGTCTATGGTGTCTTTAATAAAATGAAAAAAAAAAAATGCGTTTCAGCAGGGGTCATATAAGTGTTTCAAACACAACAAATATTTTAAGTCTAGATGTATACTCTTTGATCATCTCTAACAGATGTTTCTAGCATGTTTAACCTTGACAGTGAATAAAAGGTACTGCAGATTAAATGTACCTGGTAGATAAATGCACGTAAAGCAGAAATAAATGTATGCTATATATTACAGAGACTGCAGTGTACACATAACTCTAAAGCAGATCCTGTAACATGGGGTGAAATCAGTTCATCTATTTTAGAAATCAGCAACACGTGACGAAATCACATTACAACTACAGAAGCTGTAATAAAGTAAAATGCTTTATTTAATCATTCTATTTGTCTGAACAGCTATGACGAAGATAAACATGTGCATGCAATACCAAGGTTTGTAATTACCTTTAAGTAGAATGAAAAATGGCACAACTAAACGCCAAAGATGTCCCATAATGCTCCGTATGGTTGAGATATCCTTTAGTTTAAAACTGCTCAGCATTTACTTCCACCGGTGAAATGTGATGACTTTACTGGCACAATCATATGCGCGTACGTGTTGTTTAACACCTTCGGTAACCACTGACCTGGCTTATTATAATAGCTTTGGGTCCGTTTGGTTGAACTCATTAGTGATGTACCTGTTTTCCATTAGACGATTAAAAACATGTTCAGTTCCACACATTTAATTAGAGGAAAGAACACCTTTCACTCTTGAGCTATTATAGCTCCTCAAGATGCTATTAAATCTATTTTAACATATTAAATCATCTTGAATATATTTCCAGTTGGTATATATACTATGGCATGGGTAGTTTATATTTTTGTGATGCCACCTAGAAGTCCTGAGACTTTCCTTATTTGTATGCATTTTGCATTTTAAGGGGGGCTTATTTTATAATCATGCATCAAATGAATAATTATCGTTAACTATAATTCTCCATTAAGAAATATATTACCCTATGCTTTTTTTAATACCTATTTTTAAAATTAAACCTCAATAATAAATAAATACAACAAAGAAACACAAAACCAGGAGCAAAGTTTTTTATCAATAATATTTAATAATGTTAATAATAATAATAATATTTGAAAAATATTTTTTTCACAGTTAAAGAAACATGTTTTGGTGCTACAGATACAGCAGAAAGTTTTTCTATATATTTACTAGTTTTGAATAATTACTTATTTATTTTTTTATGTTCCAGACCTTAAGGGGCAGTTTCCCGAACAGGGTTTAAGACTGCCCTAGATTAAAATAAATGTTACGAGCTGTGTAAACTGGAAAAAGCTTGCACTGAGATATCTTAAAATACATTATTGCCATTGTTTGGTCTTAAAATGCTCACAGATAATGCATTTTTGTAAGATATGTTTCTAAAAACGTTTAAATGTCCTAAATTAGAAAAGGTCTAGTCCTGGCTTAATCTAATTCCTATCCAGGAAACCAGCCCTCAATGTCTCAATGAATTTTATGTACAACTTAAGGGATAGTTCAACTAAATTTTTGGTCAACTATCCCTTTAAAGCCCCAATAAAGAGTATGAAGCTAGACTATTGTGTTGAAGATCCTTTTCATTGCATTAGAAATAAATCATGACATCTTCAGAGTTTTGGTGTCATCAGGTTACAGTGCAGGCAATAATAAATCATGACCTTTTGTCTATACTGTATGAGTGCAGCCACAGAACCATAATTGTGCTTAAACTCACAACGATAAAGAGGCTATACATTATAAAAAGCACACGGTCAATGACCTGACCAAACAAGAACCAATCATCTGTTCTGTTGTCCTTACTGAAGTGCTCTTCAACTTGGCGACGGATGGTCAATAAATCCATGCTCATCCTCTTCATCTCATCAAGGCATTGTTCCCAGACTTTCACTGGACTTGCACCTACTAGTTCTTTCTTTGGAATATCAGTCATGGCGTTATCAGTCATGGTGTTTTTGTAGAACGTGCCCTCAGATGTGTTTGCTGTGGCAAGAAACAAGACCACCATTGGAAAACATCTTTTACACCAATGTTATAAATTCCCATGCCAGATGTGCACCAATAATGTGACAGCACACTGGAGGAATATGCTGGTTTTTACCTTCAAAGTGTTCATCATAAGATTTCTTCATGCAAGCAAGTCGAGCAAGATATTTCAGGACCAGAATCCTGAGCCACTTGGGTAAGGGAGGTAAGTCACGGGAACCAAACAGGATATTGGTGATGAGGATAGTCTCAAGGAGACTAGCAACCATCAAGGCCAAACAGAGTGAGAAAAACACATCTAGATCGAGAGAGAAAGATAAGATTGGAGATATAAAAAAGGATCACCTAACTGCTAAAGAGATCAGGTTGGAGTCCTGTGCTTCATTTCATAAAATTACTGTAGAGAACATTGATGGTCTACATTGCTTTTGAGAAATACAAACCAGAGGTGCATTTCCCCCATTAGCTAATTATGGTCATTAGTTCCATTGAACTCTTTTGATAACAAGGGAACTTGCAACCATAGAAGCTTCTGGGAAATGCACCCCAGGCTGGTTTATGTCAACAAAACTCAAGCTGGGGGGTGCCCAAGATCTACAGTAAATTCTAATTAAACGTCGATCTTGGAGAGCCAGTGTCCCTGCAGAGTTTAGCTCCAACCCTAATTAAACCCACCTGAACCAGCTAATCAAGGTTTTCAGGATGCAGTTATTTTTTTTCCCCAGGGTTTTTCAGGGTTGGAGCTAGGAGAGTGGCCCTCCAGGATCAACGTTCCCCACCCCAACCCAACCCTGCTCCAGAACCAGAAATATATTGGTCAGATAAGGGAGACATCCAAAATATGCACTGTTGGTGTGGCTTCAGGAACAGGGTTGGAAACCCCTTCCGAGTTTTGACATACAGGTATAACAGCCCAGATGGGTCGTGCCAACTTTGGGCTGCCAAGAAAGTATTGCTTTGTCGTTTGAACTAGCATCCCATTCTGTACACCAAAATGAGAGAATAGAAAGGTTTGACAACATACTTATGAGGGGTAAGTTGTTTCCTGTGACAGGCAGCAGGTCATTCATTAGCAGCAGGAAGACTGTGTAACCCAAGATGAGGGTCATTTTGAAGGAAGCACGGTCCACGCTTTGCGCTGGCAGCAGGAAGCTGAAGAGATCCAAAGAAAGCAGAAAGCTGCTGGGAATCAGGAGGTTCACCACGTACAGTGTAGCTCGACGCCTCAGGACAATCTGTTCCACAATGAACGAGGACATGAGTGTTTATCAAGTATAATTTGCACAGTACAAAAAAACAAAGGGGGAAATTCACTAAGAAGCAGCATAACTTTTGTGAGTGGTATTTCCTGCTTGTTTTCAGCGTTGTCCTTTGTTTTTTCATTGATGTTGTCCAACCTCATCTTTAGGTAATTGTTTAAAAGTAAAGACCCAACTGTGAGTGTTTGGAAACAGGTTGGGCCACAAAAATAGGCCAACCCTTAAACACTCTGTTGACCTTTAGGTGGATTTGGACTCATTACAGATTGTACCAATGAAATACAGCGCAGAAATCTCCAAAGGAGCATGGGAAATCCAGATAGAGCAAAACCTTGGTGAAGGATTTGGTAAAGGATTCCACAAAACTTTAAGAGTTAGATCACTGATTAAGAAAACTTAGTTCTTCTAAATTAATTAATGTTGTACTACAACTGCAAATAGAAAGCAGGATGTAAACATAATCAAAAAATGATTGTCTAGGGATGAAAAAAAGCCCTGTAACTTGTCATATCCAGGCACATAGTGTAGTCCAGGGGTGTCGAAACCTGTTCCTGTAGGGAAGGGGTCACTAAGTTTGGTCCCGGAGGGCTGGTATCCCCGCAGAGTTTAGCTCCAACCCTAATCAAACACACTTGAAGCAGCAAATCAAGGTCTAACCAGATTTACTTGAACCTTGAGGCAAGTTGGAGCTAAACTCTGCAGGATACTGGGCCTCCAGGATCACGTTTGATGACCCCTGCTGTAGGGCAACTGTCCTACGCGAATCCTAATTCATTCGTCACATCCCTTACAGTGTATTATGGGTATTCTCTTGTATACATCGGTTGTGACTATCACTATCCCATTATAGTCATTACAGCCACTATCTGCATTATAGGACTGAATGAGTGCACTCGATAATGTCCACTATGGTTTTGAACACCACTACAAATTGCTTTAGATTCACAATAATAATCCAGACGAGTGTGTTGGAGCTGAACCCTGCAAGAAGGTGGTCCTCAGGGAGCGAACTCAGACACCCCTGGTTTAGTCAGACATGCTTTCAGCTTTTACTTGTTGATGCCTAGATCACAGCACAGTCCAGGACAGCATCAGGGTTAAGCGAACACCCCCCAATCTAAAATGGCACCTACATAAACAATGAGGTTATCCCATCCCCCTTCCAGAAAGAGCTGTAAAGGTTTTTCTGCTCTCATGTCTATAAGCTCCCACTCTCCTTTAGTTGTGATCGCTTCAAGAGAATTTTTGAATATCTGCTCCACTGGCAGAAAGAAGAACAACTGAACATCGTCACCTAGAAAAAAAGACACCAATAGGCACAATATAATCACAAGTAACCAAACAGGAAGATACTTTTTTTCAGTTTTGCTTACTTACGAGAGTGTTTATAAGAGTTAAACGTGTATGTACAGTTTTGGAAATCAAACGGAAACGTGTAGATGTCCAGTCTGCAGGAGCTGATCACGTGAAACGGCCGACCGTCAAGCACCATACCAGTGTTGGTCACATAGACGTAATACGTTTCTGGTGCTCGGTTTTCATCCATGCTGCGAAATAATGGTGGGCAGCAGGTTAAAGGTTATGGATGTCTGTTGTAAGTGCTGAAACACTATCCCCCACCCCCCATTTAGTAGTCATAGCTGTTACATTCAGTTTTTGCAACTTACAATTCATTGATGACAATGTCTGGAATCCATATCTTTTCTCTTGGTAGTGAGATCTTTTTCGTTCCACACTCAGCAGCATCCCAGCTCAAACCTTCAATCTGCCACCTCTACAAAAAAATAATAATTCAGCTAGTGCAATTGTTTGTAGTGTCTGGAAGTATTTAGCACTCTAAAATGTGAATGGATCATGTTTATTAAAGTGACAGACTTAAACCATTCAAGGTACCAGCACAAAACACACTCAGTTTAATTGTCTACTTATTATTATTGGAAAAATTCCAATAAATATTGGGATTTATTTTTCATTTTTTGTCAATATCCCACACCTCTAGTCTAAACGGTGTATTTGTTGACTCTTACCATCCTCACCCACAGATATGTTTCCAACACCTGTGCCTTTTCATTCTAAAAGAAAAATATATGCAATCTGTACGCGTTTCTGTAATAGCAAATGGAATTACTACTACGCTAATATGATCATGATTTTGCAAATGTTAAGTTTAAAGTTGCCTACCACTCCTAAGATTCCATAGAGAGTCAAGTCCACAGTGACATTGGTGGGAGTACTCAGACTTATAACCGGCCTTGCATCGCTGTAGAGGATGACTTCCTCTCTCATGGCATTAAGGAGCGATTTTGTTGTTGGTTCAGAACAGTTTAATGGCTCCACGGATCCTAGCAAGAGAGCTGAACGAGCAAAACCTTGCATTTCATGTAATAGTTTACAATGCCGTATATTTGTTAATTGATGTTATTAGATTTAAAAAAAGAATTGTATTATAATGAGTCTTACGGTGTATAATAAAGCAGTTGGTGATCAACTGGAGCCAAGTGAGAGCAGCGTACCATGTAATAACCTGTTGAATATCCAATTTGGTTAGATTCATTTTAAGGCGTCATTAATAATAATGTAATTACTATTTGGTTAGGTTTTGGATTAGGGTTACTTGTATGTATAATTAAATTATAATTACATGCATACATTACATGCATTATGTATAATTAATTGGGTCCCACTTTATATTAGACCTCAAATACTTACATTTAAATTAATTTGGTACAATGCACATTTTAACGTTGTACTTAAATTTTTCAAAAATGCATTTATATAATCACTTCTGTAATTAATTGCATGTATAATTACACTGTTGACCCATCCCTAACACCAAATCTGTCCCAAACCTTACCCGTATCCCCACCTCAATAACAGAAATGTTTTGCAAAACGATATGAACAAAATAAGCGCATTGTACTCTTTTGATGTTAGTACATAGTAGTTAAGGCTGCTTAGTATAAAGTGTGAGCATTAATTGTTATTATAATACTAAGTATGTGATATCTAACAAGGACATCATTAAATGAAGTATTACCTCCAATTGCAATTTAATAATCACAATATAAAACCTTTAATTACAGCAAAAACTATAAACTGTCTAAACATTCTTCAAGATATTAAACTAAATGAAATTTAAAAAAAAATTAATCAAAATTATGATAGCAAAAAAAAAAAAAAAAATTGTTGTAGCTGTTATTCTTTTAAAACTTTAACAATGTTGATTTAAAAAAGTTTCTTTTGCTCAGTACACATAAAGTTAAAATGAAACATTATAACACCAAATCAGTCTTACCTGCATTCTTGGAAGACGGATAGAAGCCATCAGCTTTTTCCGTTGCTAATTTTATTTGAAATAAGTGGAGGTTGGAATCGCAGAATGAAGAATGAACCTAACATTAACACTTGCTTTTTATGTGACTTATTTGTTTACACAAATTAGAATAACCACATGGGGGTTCTCTCTCATATTTCAAAGCATTTTTGTAAATGTGAAATGGTTTTTAAAAAATTTGATTTCAATATTCATTAATATTCAGTACCTCACTCCACCGTTTTTGGAGTTAAGATCGGATCAGGTGGAGGCTTGAAGCAGAATCTGAGCAGGTAAGAAAAGCTTTCGCAAAAGTTTTATGTCTTTCAAGTTTTGGCAAGGATGGTTCTTCACTCTTAGAAATAAAGCATCTTAAAAGGTTCTTTACAGCGATGCCATAGAAGAACCATTTTTAGTTTCAAGAACCATTCAATTAAAGGTTTTTTAAAGAACCACCTCTTCATACCTTTTTATAATCTTAAGAACCTTCTTTTGCCATAAAAAACAGAAAGGTTCTTCACATGTTAAAGGGTAAATATGAAACCATTCAGACAAGAACTTTCTTATATGGCACCGTGAAGGATGGATAAATTTGCTACGTTTAAATAAAAAAAGCTTCAGATGAAACGCAGTAGGTTGTATTTTAACATACAGTTAATCTATAGTATAAATATTATTTGTTTAGGAACAAAAGTAACTTAAATTGTGTTTTGAATCATGTTCCTTTTGAGAAAAGTTACACGATAAAGTTTTGAATTAAATAATTAAACCCAGTGATTTAGTGGTACAAGGTACTGTAAATACAGTATATATATATATATATATATATATATACATAACTGTTAACAAAAAATAATGCAGTATCAATGAGAACACCTTTAGAAATTAATGCTTAATAATCAATGGACAATGCATATTACTGTTGCTTTGGTTCCTAAAACAAGCACAGTTGCGGATTTAGTGACACATGGCTTTAACATTTACACAAACATTTACAAATCTCCAAAATGAGCAACAAAACCTCAAATGTTCTCCTGCTCAGGCAGTGACCACAAGGGGTTGATGGGTCGTACAAACAGAGCAAAACAAGGTTGAGAGTTGGGTTAGAGCACTTACACTATGTAAATAGTGGACATTTGTACAACCTCAAAATTTGATTAAAATCGAACGACCAGATCCAGCACTGTCTCTGATCTTGTCATCTTCTTTAAAGTTTTGTTCTAGCCGAAGACGTGGATAAATCTTGGCTCGGTTTTGAAGAAAAGCAGGAAATCTCCAACATCTTGAACAAAAAAATATTAATAAGGGCCTTTGATTGCATCAGTGCTGTCAATGGCACAAAACACTTAAAAACCAAAGCTACCGTATGTCCACGTTGATCTGAATACATTCATTCTTGTCGTTTTGGCCTTCCGTACTTGGACATCTTTTTACGTTTTCTATTCAATTGTTTATAAATCTGTTACAATAATATGGAGTCTCTAATTTAACTCAATTTGGAGTCCCCGCCCCCTGTACAAATTGTAATCTGTTACTGATTTTACTGCATATTAAAAACCACAAGGGTTATATATAAGGATTCATACTTATAAACCAAGCGAACCAAGTTTGAACTGTGTAAATAATGAACACTTGTATCAAACATCTGAGTTTTACTCATGCAAAAAGCCCTTGATTCTTGATATAAAGCGCCATTGGTTGACTCATGTATTCTTGGACATGTATTTTCTCATAAGATTACCATGGTATCTGCACATGCAACAGGTTTGCCAATATAATGTGCCAGTAGAAAGAGAAACACCATAAACCTAAGCAGATTGTGGAAAGCATTGGTGCCACTTTTGATATGAAGCCATGTCTGCTAATTGGTGGTCTCATGGCTTTTGTTCGCTCAAGTCAAGAAATGTTATGGTTGTTCAGTGTGTCATTTTAAGTTTCATTTCATAGTATACATCAATAAAAAGTAATTTCATAGCACTTTTTAATTGGGATTTTATTACATGAAAGCATGTTCATGTAGTGGTTTATTTGGGACAGTGTGTCTTTATGAATCCAAATTTATATTCAAAGAGACAAGATAGTCAGCTGTGACCTGACATTTCCCTGACAGTCGTCCAACCACATGTCACACCCAAGCTCACACCTGTGCCTTATCCAACAAGATGAGCTCAAAGTGGTTAAAAAAAACAAAAAACTGATAATCGACATACGGTATCTGAATTGTGTTGCATGCAGAGATCAATAGTTTGCTGTATATTTCTTTTTAAACCAAAAGAATTACACTTTAAATGTGTTGTAGTTTTTAACATTTTAAAGATTACCATATATGACCCTGGTCAATTTTTAAAAATACTGTAGATTTCCACTGATGAATGATTTGTTAGGATAGGACAGTATTTGGCTGAGATACTGTACAACTACTTGAAAGTCAGCAATCTGAGGGTGCAAAATAAATAAATAAATAATCAAAATATTGAGAAAATCGCCTTTAAAGTTGTCCTAATGACGTTCTTAGCCATGCATATTACTATTAATAAATTAACCATTTGTATTTTTATTTGTATTTTAAAAAATCGATCATTTTGACTTGGTGATTGTTGGCTATTGCTACAAATATGCTACTTAAGACTGGTTTTGTTCTCAAGGTTCACATATTGTATTCTATTATGAATGTATAGATTGATTTAAATACCCTGCATGTTTTTTTTATTTGTTAATTATACTGTATACTGAGTTATTATCGTTAATCAACAGTCAAAAACAGGCTACTGTCCCTTTAAGGATCTACCAAGAGATTTGAACGCGCGCTTCTCTCAGTTTGCGGGAAGAGCAGCTGAGGAGAAGTTTCGTGTTGTTTGAGGGTGCTTTTATTTGTTTTGGAGGCAAACAACAGCTCATTTGCTCTCTTTTTGCCAGCAGATGCAATGTGAGAGAAAGCAACAAAACATTTAAGGAGGTAAGTTGTGTCATCTATACATCATTGTTAAAAAAATACTTGTGATGAACAGTAAGTTTCCATTTAAATTAGCTAGAAGTATACATTTTTATTTCTTAATTATACATCACACAACACAAACTTTAAGTTTAGGTCCAATCCTAGAAATCTCAGCACTTAGGTAAATAGTGATAAGATTAAATAGATGATTTTTTATAATTTTTTTAAATAAATTCTTCTCTGAAAATTGTTTCCAAAAACAGCAGTAGGCTGTAAATAATTCATTATTTATTAATTAAATGACTCATGACAGTTACTTATCACCACCTGCTGAAGTTATTATCTTTTATATTGTACACACTCTCTCTGGGGTCTTTCCATAGATGTAATGATTTTTATATTGTACAGATCTACATTTAGGTATATACATAGTCCATATATATTTGAACACTGACACATGATGAAGATGAAATCGAAATACAGATTTTTTAATTCAACTGGTTGAACAAAAATGTAGCAAAGGATTGATTATTATACACTAGGGATGTAACGGTATTGTAAATATTGTCGTACCGCAATATCAAATTTTTCCGATAAAACCGTGGTTGCATGACTTGATAAAACGATAGGTCTTCTGAGAAAAGTTTGTTCAGGCGAATGGAGCGAACGGGAGGTAGCGGGAACTACAATTCCCATCAGCCCAAGCGTGCCCATCATTCTTTGCGGTCTGTTGTCAATACAGATCAGTGTTGCCAACTTAGCGACTTTGTCTTTATATTTAGCTACTATTCAGACCCCCTTGGCGACTTTTTTCCCTAAAAAGCGAATAGCGACAAATCTATAGACTTCTTGGACAAACCTCAGCGAGTCTCTGGTAAGGTAGAGCTAGTTCAGTAGGGCTTATAATGGCATGCATTTCAGTCACTATTTCATATTCATTCTGTTTTTCTGACAACAGAAACCATTAAATAAATCAGTGAAAACAGATATATTGAGAAGGGTGCAGCCTTGTTTTTCCTCCTGGTTCGTTTGTCCATTAGGCTGTCCCGTCTTGTTGACTGGAAGGTGTCGGCAGCCTTGTGGATGGTTGACCGCCAGGAGTCACGGTCAGCAGCAAGTGTAGGCCAGCTTTGGTTGTCAATGTGGCATACGTTCAGGGACGCCTTGAGGAGGTCTTTGAACCGTTTCTGTTGCGCTCCCCTCTTGCGCCATCCAGAGGAAAGCTCACCGTACAGCACGATCTTCGGCAGCCGGTGGTCTTCCATTCTGGACACCTGCCCTGCCCAGCGGAGACGAGTTTTGAGCAGCGATGCCTCAATGCTGGTTATGTCCGCCTGCTGGAGGACCTCCACGTTGGTAACGAAGTCACTCCAGTGGATGTTGAGGATAGAGCGGAGGCAGCGTTGATGGAAGCGCTCAAGAAGCTGTACGTGGCGGCGATATACTACCCAGGACTCTGCTCCGTACAAGAGAGTGGTTACCACAGCGGCTCTGTACACGTTGATCTTTGTCCTGGTCTTCAGGTCTTTGTTGGACCAGACTCTCTTGCGGAGTCTGCCAAAGGCGCTGCTCGCTTTGGCCAGTCTGCTGTCGATCTCCTTATCGAGCTTGGCATCTGAGGAGATGGTGCAACCCAGGTAGGTGAATTGCTGGACAGCTTTCAGTTCTGTGTCGCCAATGCTGATGTGAGGAGGGTGGTACTGCTCGCTTGGTGCTGGCTGGTACAGCACTTCGGTCTTCTTCAGGCTGACCTCCAGGCCAAAGTGCTGGGCAGCGTCTGCGAAGCAGGACACAATGCGCTGCATGGCTGGCTCGGTATGGGCTACAAGAGTGGCGTCATCTACGAACAGCAGTTCCCGGATTAGCTGCTCCATCGTCTTGGTGTGGGCCAGCAGGCCCCTCAGGTTGAACAGGCTGCCATCAGTGCGATAGCGGCTGTAGATGCCATCGCTAGCATCCAGGTCTTCAATGACCTGCTTGAGCATCATGCTGAAGAAAATCGAAAACAATGTAGGTGCGAGGACACAGCCCTGCTTTACTCCGTTGCTGATAGAGAAGGGCTCTGATAGCTTGCCATTTAGCTTTATCTGGCCGAGCTGGCCCTCATGTAGCTGGATGACCATGTTCATGAACTTTGGGGGGCAGCCACACTTTTGTAGGATCGTCCAGAGGTCTTGTCCGCTCACTGTATCAAAGGCCTTAGTCAGATCGACAAAGGTTACGTATAGGCTCTTATTCTGTTCGCGACACTTTTCTTGGAGCTGCCGAAGGACGAATACCATGTCGGTGGTACCTCTGTTAGCCCTAAAACCGCATTGGCTCTCTGGGAGATGTTCTTCTGTCACTGTGGAGACCAGCCTGTTAAGCAGGATTCTAGTGAGGATTTTTCCTGCAGTGGAGAGCAGAGTGAAACCCCTATAGTTGGAGCAGTCAGATTTTTGTCCCTTGTTCTTGTATTGGGTGATGATGACTGCGTCGCGGAGATCTTTGGGGAGCTTGCCCTGTGCCCAGCAGGCAGTGAGAAAAGTGTGGAGTTTTGAGTGGAGAAGAGGCCCTCCTTGCTTGATGGAATGCCGTCAAGTCAAGTCAAGTCAAGTCAAGTCAAGTCA
>JAUMHP010000079.1:12771574-12789037 GCA_032361065.1 Enteromius trimaculatus | reverse complement strand
CAAAGCTGAATTTACTATTGTGCTGGAGGAGTTTGTTGGCGTTCTTCATGACACAAGTTTGGCGATCTGCACGTCTTGCTGAAGTCTTCTAATGAGGTACAATAGAGTACACGAGAGTTTTTCTTCCGCTATCACACATCTGCGCTTTGTTTCCCGGCGGACCGAAAATAAACGCGACACTCGCGCCCCCCGGAAATCCACTCAAATTCAAGCAATTAGATGATGACTTCGACACTGCTGAAGTGTTTCCAGAAAAGTGTACCATATGCATCAGACGTTCAGCCAACGCTCCGCGGGCGTGACGTCTGAGGCTGAGACTAGAGTTCCCTTAGACATGTTATTTCTGTCGCTGTCTCTCTTGTGTTAGCACCACCTTTTCACAGCAGTTACAGAAACACTCGGGGGAGGGGGAGTTTGCTCTGTTTTGTTTTTTATTTACATGAAATGTCAGCGGAAGTGACGTCAAACACGATCGCATAGAACACCTTTAAGTCTGGAACTCATGGATATCACCAGATACTGGGTTTCCTCCTTTGAGATGCTTTAACAGGTGTTTACTACAGCTGATATCAGTTGGTATTTGTTTGTGGGTCTTTCTGCCTTTAGTTTTGTCTTGAGCGAGTAAAATGCAGCTCAGTCAGGGTTGAGATCAGGAGATTGACTTGGCCATTGCGGGATTTTAAAATCTCTGGAGCGCATTGTGCTGTATGTTTTGTTCCAGTGCTTATTTGTACTATGAAGCCCCATCTTTTTGGCTGAATATAGGCCATATATACACTTCAAAATCTCATCAGCACACTGCTCCACCATGCTTCACGTATGATGATGTATGCTTTGGATCATGAGCTGTTTCAAGCCTTCTTCACACTTTTTTTCTTAGATGTTTTTTTTTGGCAAAGTCTGAGGCCTTGTTTGCAGCTTGTGGTGAACCCTCTGTATCAATATTGTTGTATTAAGGCTTTCCTGTGGAATTGGGCTACTTTAACGCTCTTTCTGTGGGATGTTTTTTATGTCTGTGAGGTGAAGGGACCCTTTTTGTTTTGTCAAGGTAACAACATCCTTATGTTGTGGCCTAGAGATGCTATGTTGAGGGAACAACATCCATTTCTCGTGACCACGGCTTCTTATGTTGAGGGAACGACATACTTTTTTCTTGTTGCAAGTTTATTGCGTAAAGGATATCGTTACCTCGACAAAACGATCTTGTGGCCTCCCATGAGTTAATAAGACATTCCCACGAATTAATATCTCGTGGAGACGTTATATTATCACGTTCCCATGAGTTACGTTTACGACAAACCTAAGTGAACCGAAGATGTCCCCTCCTAGTCACCGTAGGTTTCAGACATGAGCGCTCGCAAGTTACAACGTTTCCACTAGTACTAAAGAGTCTCTCAGATGGTGAACTTGTGGTTGGTATATGCGAGCGAGTTTGCACAGGCTTGGAATGTTAAGCCTATGTACTGTACCTTGCACCAAGCCAAGGGATCTTGCTCTCCATCAATAGCAGGAGTCATGAGCTAGCTGTTTAGCTCAGCTTCCAACTGATATAGTGCACAGTGAAATGAAGACATGGCTCGTTCATCCGGCTCGACCACATTATTGTTGTGGTCTAATATTCCACACTATGCTACTAGTGTCACTTGCAATACTTTTAGTTGAGGTTTTAGCAAGTCACCCCTCATATTACCACCTGTGGTCCTTTTTTAGGTGCTGGTGGAGGTTTGTTGAATTTCCTCGTGTAGAGGCAACTGCAACTGCTCTTTCAAATGACCTGTTTTTGTTAAGTGTTTGACTTTGAGCAATTCTGACTGAGGAGAACGAAGGTGTGCTGACTCAATTAGCTAGTAAGACTGTCACATAAAGATGGCAGTCATGCATTTGCTCTGGAACACAGCAATTAAATAACACAGCCTAGGCTCATTGGAAATACAATGGAAATACAATTTCTGCAAAACTGAAAAAATGTACTTATACATACGAATTGCTGCAGATTCCAGTTGAAATGAACACTAGAGGCACTAAAACTCCCACCACTTTTATTCCTTTTCACGCACAAGTATGATTTACAGGTGCTGATACAGATACAGGTATGATTTCAAGGTCAAAGTTTCACACAGTTAGTTGCAGAACGTTATGCTGCGGCGTCAAAACATTTTTAACATCCTGCATGATTTGAAAACTGATACTTTTGAACATTGTTGTCACATATACAGCTTCACATGTATGAGTTTTGAGTTTTCTGTAGCTCACGTTATACACCGTTGCAACCGCTTCGTAAAACGGTTCAACAAAACAGTTCAAATCAGCGTAAGGAAGGCTATTATTATATAGCATTATTTTCAGGGTTTCAGTGTTGTGAAAGGGGTTTTCTTTACCATGAAGAGGATTCACTAATCATCACCACTGTTGTCCTCTGTGGACTGTTGCAGAGCTCATTGCGTTCTTTTTTTCTCGGAATGTACCAAGCAATGTTTCTGCTATCTCTCTAATAGATCTGTTTTGTTTTTGAAGCCTAGTAGTTGTCTTTTACGTTGTAAGAAGAGCTCCTTACAGTTTCTGTCACCTTCCACTGGCGTTATTATTTTATTAACATATTTTGCACAAGTTTGGAATTTTGGGTTTAATGGAGATTCTTCATAGACAAATACTTCGTAGACGGTCTAAACTTTATTCTATCGTTTATTATTCCCTTTGTTTAGGTTTATTAGGAATGTGCATGCTAATTAAGCTATGGCACGTTATTAATTAATACAGAAAGTCTCATTTTGTCTCAGTCAATTAAGTAGCTTTTTACAGAAATACACTTGCAGTGGAAGTTCAGCGAGAGAATAATAGAACAATAGAACAATAATTGAAAAGTGAGGGTGCCCTCTAGTGATCATGTGGAGATCTTGCAGGATACTTTGGAAAGAACTACAATTAGGTGTTTACACAGCATAGCTTTACTGATGCAAAATATAATATTCACGACAAACTGAAATATATTGAACTGGTTTTTGCCATACAAAACAAAACAAAAAGATTATAGTGAATCAGTTTATGAATTTCTTATTTTTAAAACTCGGTCTAACCATTAAAAGCATAAAATGTTATATTTGTGTAGCAGACACAATGTTATATTGATGCCAGTGCATATAACGTTATGTCCTTCCGCAATTCCAGAAAGCCATGTGTATTTAAGAGAAAACTTCTGCTACTTACTAGTATACACTGCTCATCATACACTTGCCTATAATTTCCACCTGTTGTCTGTTCCATTTGCACAACAGCATGTGAAATTGATTGTGAATCAGTGTTGCTTCCTAAGAGGGCAGTTTGATTTCACAGAAGTGTGAATGACTTAGAGTTATTTTTTTGAACAGTGTATATTACTGTATAACAAAATACGCTACATGGGAATTTCATGCAGTTAAGCAGTCTTGCCTTGACCATTGAGACATAGACAACTGAATTTGAGCAGCTACACTTTGCCCATCATTTAGATTTTTTGTCAAAACTGTACCAGTACATCCAGAATAGTAACACGGTGAAGAAACTGACAGAGAGGAAAATAACATACAAAGCAAACAGAAATCGATCAATGACCTCCCCCAAGTGTATCCACTCCTCTGAGCTCTGGTCGGTGGAGAAATGCTTGTCAACTTGCTGGCGAATTGTGAGCATGTCTTCATGAATCATCCTCAGTTCCTTCAGTTCTTGCTCATCATGATTGAATGATGGTTTAATGCCTTTTTCTGGGTGTCTAATGTCTTTCTCAAGTGAAAAGGAAACTGTGCCTTTGGTGATTTCTGCTGGCAGAAATGGTTAAATGTATTAATGTGATCTAAAGGTAAGCAAGCGAACCATGCGGTATCATGTTTTTTGCTTTCAATATATGCAGAATTTTATTTATACATATTTTTTACACATAGAAGAATATATTTGCTGTCAGTTGTCCATGAAGGTTCGTATTATTTGCTTGTTATGTGCAGAAAATGCTTGAGTTTTTGTTGGAGACTCACTTTGAGGGTCAGAATTCTGGTCAGAGACTTTCTTGCGCAAGCAAACCAGTCGTGCCAGGTAATGCAGGAACAACACTTTAACCCAGTTTGGAAGAGGGGGATAATCACTCGAGCCACAAAGAATATTAGTAACGACAATTGTCTCCAATAAACTGGCCACCATCAGCGCTAAACACATTGAGAAAAACACATCTGTAGGGAGAGAGAGGGACAGTAGCGTAAGTTTCCTACCTTAAAAATAGTTACTGATGCATATATAGTTCATCCAAAAGTGAAAATTGGCTCAATGATTCATAAAATGCAAGTTAGTGGCTTCCATCACTTTGTGAGGCAAAAAATGTGGGAACACTTTATGATAAGGTGTCAGTTGTTCATGTTATTTCACAGTGCATAAACTAATGTTAACAAACAAAACTTGTGATTTTAATGATGCATTAGTAAACACTGAAATAAACATTAATTTAACTATTGTAAGGTGTTATCAAAAATGCATATAATGACAAACATAAATTGAATACCCAAGATTGATATATTGAGGTCTTATGAAGCGAAACAATTAGTCTATGCAAGAAACGGAACATTATTTATTTTTATTGTTTTAAAGGAACACTCCACTTTTTTTGAAAATTCTCCAACACCCCCAGAGTTCATAAAATGGAACTTTTAAATCGATTTAGCCGATCTCCGGGTCTGATGATAGCACTTTTAGCATTGCTTAGCATAGATCATTGAATCTCATTAGACCAGAAGCATCTCATTTAAAAATGACCAAAGAATTTTCGATATTTGTTCTATTTAATACTTGACCGGAGGAAAATTAAAAAAGTCGCTGATTAGCTAAGAACTATACTCTCATTTGGGCGTAATAATCAAAGAAACTTTGCTGCCATACCATAACCGCAGCAGGCACAGTAATATCACAATAAACAGATTCAATGATCTATGCTAAGCTATGCTAAAAGTGCTATCACCAGACCCAGAGATTGGCTGAATGCATTCAGAAATAGTAGAACTCAACTCTGGGGGATTTAACTGAACATTATTTTAACATTATTACCTGTAATTGAGAGTGTCAGATGTACCGTTTGCGAACAAATCTTTCTTTTGACTGGTCACCAAGTGGGATTTTCTTTGACGTTACATGACGAAAGAACTGATTCAATGCTCCAAATCCTCAAACACTTCAGACCGAAGAACAGTGAGCTACTGATATGTGCATGTGTGAACTCAACACTTGAATAAAATGCCCATTTTTATGGTTCTTTGTGGTTTATGTAAAAAAGTGAAGGATGTTTATTCACACTGTGTGATGTAGATATGTAAAACACTAAAATGTGTTATATTAACCAGTTCATTGAAACGAACTGTCTGAAAACAGTTCATAGAAACAAATCAGACTTTACCATTTGTCTGACCTCTGGATCTCAGGTAATAACGTTGCAAATAACGTTCAGTTTCTTGCACAGACTGATTGTTTTGCTTCATAAGACCTCAGTAAATCATCAGCAGCCACATACATTAATTTAGTGTTGCCTGTAAATGCTTTTTTGACGCTAAAGTGCTGCTTCCATTGACTTGCATTTGATGAATCACCAAAGACCACAGTTTCAGCTTAAATGAACTTTACTACTGAAGAGAGTCTATGTCATGGATGAGAAAATGAACACTTGAAATATTCTTTTAAACTCTGGTGCAGATGGTACAAAATATGACTCTACAAACTTACATTAAATAACTTAAAAATAATATTAATAACAGTTGCCACTTGAAAGTTCTGATTAAATGTGCCTGAAATTGTTTGAGACTTTTATATTCTTTTATAATATTCTTATAGAACTTATAAAGAGGTCCAAAAGTCTGAGATTCAAAATTGTATGTTTTTTTTGTTATTTAGAAAATACATAAAACAAATAAAAGTTACATGAAGTATAAAATAGATTACGATATTTCAAGGTCACTGGAAATATAAATTTTAATACTTTCAAATGTGATTCCTAAAAAAAATAATTCTTTGCAAAATAGAAGCATTTTATTTGCAGACTCAGACGTTTGGACCCCACTCTTTATTTAGAGTGATAACAAACTTATAAGAGGTATGGTGTCTCCTGTAACTGGAAGCAGATCGTTCATAAGGAGGAGGAAGACGGTGTAGCCTAAGATCAAGGTCATTTTAAAGGCAGAGCGATCCATTTTCTGAGGAGGCAGGAGGAAGCTGAACAGATCTACTGTGATCAGGCAGTAGCTGGGGATCAGCAGGTTCACCACATACAGAGTTGGTCTGCGCTTCAAGACGATCTAATATGTGAAAATCATTAGAACAATAAACAAGGCAAAAATGAATTAAATAGTTAAAAATTCTGAATACAGTGAAGGTGACACAAACATGGTAAACAAGTTCATCCCATGTGTCTAATCCGTCCATGTTAAAATATGATGAGTTGGTGGATTTTCCGGCGATTATGTCAGTCAGTTGCCACTCTCCTTTAGTCTCCATGTACTGTAGAGATTTTTTGAGCGTGGTCTCCACTGGCTCTAAAAAAAATAACTGAACATCTCGAACTGTAGAGGGAGAAAATGAGACCGGGGCTCTCAAATTGAACACTTTGAGACACACAAATTGGTAAATCCAAATAAAATTGCAATTGCATTTTGTTGTTCTTTTCTTAAATTGGAATCGGAAGTGAAATTACTTACTCGTAAGCTTGTAAGAGCCAAATGTGTACGTGCAGTTTTGAATGTCAAAAGGAAAGGTGTAGATGTCAAGGTTGCAGGAGCTGATCACATGGAAGGGCAGACGATCTTCTGCTTTGCCGTTGTTGTAAAGATAAAGGTAATAAGTGCTTGGGGTTTGATTGTCACTTATGCTGCAATTAAATAGGACAGCATGTCACAGGCATCAACAAGAGTTGTTCTTAATGTTGCAGAAAGTTAAAATAAAAGTCAATTAAAACCTGATTAGTTGACTTGTAAATGTGGTAACCCACTGAAAATATGTTTCTTTGCAGCACATACTAGGGATATGCAAATCCATGTTCATTGACTGAGCAGCAAACTCTTATTATAATTTACCTGCTTCGTCTTGCCAGTAACACTCATAGATTTCACTTCATATCCAGTTTGTTTAAGCTATTACTAAATTATTATAAGTTATTACTAGGGTTTAAGCACCAGTGGTTCTTTTTCTTCTTCAGTTTTTGAGTCTAGAGTAGCATAGTATAGTCTTAACAGTGACACAGCAAATTTAGAGTACTCCATATAGCTCAACTATCAAGCCAAAGTTGCTCTTAATTTAGCAAATCAAAGGAATTAAATAGTAATCGAATGCGCGTTTTTTAAATCGTGCACGCATTTTTTTACTTGCATGTTCTGTGCGGGGCTTCGTAGAATTGAAGGCATATCATAACTTTAGATTTTTTACGATATTTAGAATTTTCTGGTTGTTTGATTTCTTATCAAAATCTGCAAAACTCTTCTTCACACCATGCTGGCAAGAAAATTAACAAAAGCATTTCGATAGAAAACTTTTCTCGTAACAATTTGATGAAGTTCATGCAAAAATGGACATGAGGTTATATCTCCACAATGCTTTAGCAAATTCTGACCAAAATTGGTGTGCGCTGTACCAAGGATGTCCTGAGGGTACATGCGAAGTTTCTGCACAGCGCAGCCTACTGGTCAAAAAATATGAAAATTCTTATTTTTGTTTAGAACTTCTGAACAGTAGCAGGAGCAGGGTTAGAGAACCTCGGTCTTTAGTGAATAATTTTGTAGAATAGTCCAAAATTATATAATAACCCTTAATTTTGGAACTTACAATTCATTTATGACAATATCTGGCCTCCAGAGTTTTTTCCTTGGCAGTGTAATCCGGTCTGTTCCACATTCAACAGGATCCCAACTCAAACCCTCAATAGTCCAGTCCTTCAAAACACAGATGTCCTACTGATTCATATTTACTTGTTTTGTGTAAACAATTAATACAGTATTTGTTTTTTTTTCTTACATTTTGCAAACTATATTTTAAAATGGATTTTAGGACTGAATGACAAAGAAAGGTAACAGTTCGTAATAGATACTCAAAGCTCTTACAAATCGCAGCCAGATAAATGTATCCAATATTTGGGCTTTTTCATCCTAAAGGGGAAAATATCCACAATTTCTATTTTGCCATTTACATATATGAACTATTCATGTAATGCAATAGTGATTGGTATATCTGAGTATTTACTCACCACATCTAAAACTGCATACAAAATGAAACCCAAATTGATCTTTGTAGGTGTTCTTGGATTAATAACTGGCCGCACTTCAGTTTTGTCAAAGATACTCCCTCTGAGCGCTTGTAGGAGAGATTCTGCGGTGGGCTGGGAGCAATTTATAGTGTCTGCAGATCTCATGAAAGCAGCTGTGGTTCAGAAGACAACAGAAGAGAGTGCAAAAAGCTATATGATTATTAAACCAAAAAGGTGGATTACAGTCTTGGAGGCCATTTTTATTTATAATTTGGTCATATTTTGACTTGATGAACCGATTAACTGATTCTTACATTGCATAATGAAGCAGACGAAGATGAATTGTGCTGTAAAAGATTGGCAGTTCATTGTCTAACCTGCAATGACAAACATAAACATTTGTTTCTGAATTCATAACACGACCAAATCAACAAGTAGGTTCTTGAACACATTTGGACCTTTTGGACTGATCAATCAGTTTGGTCATGGATATTTCCTTCAGAGTTATATCTACAAAATCCAAATTACGCAAAAAAAAAAAAAAGATTTTGGTTGTTTGATCAGTTTACTTAAAAAAAATAAGCTAAAACAACACAAATCTTTAGTTTTTTTTTACTTAGTTGTCATTTGCACTCAATTTTATTATGCTAAATAAAATCACATTTGAAAAATATTAAGTTAATTTAAACCATTTGTGTTGGGCCTGCACAAATCAATTACGTTGCACTGATTGATACTGAGCAATGGATTTCTAGTTCCCAGCATGCTCTGCATATGGATAGATCATGAGAATAAATGTTGAAATTAAATGCTGTTTCATGCGTTTTTAGTGAAAGGAAAGACCTTTTATTGTTTGTTGTTCAGTTAAATTTGACATTTAAGAGTTTATGTTGATTTTTGATGTTACCATCATGATGAAGTGTCGACCTTGTTGTTAAGCTATGGCTACATGAGTTATGTGCTAATTTGCTAATGTCGGTGATAAGAAGAGTTTGACTTGATCACTACAGTACATGTGTGCTGCAGATGTAGTGTGTAGCATGTGATCAACTATTATGATGTCTGTTATGTTCCTATTTGATAATATAATAAATTAGACTAGTATGAGACTTACACAGTTTATATGGTCAGCATTTCTACCATTTACAGTCAATCAATCCTGTTTTTGTGTGTGTGACAGCTACTGACAACCTAAGCACAAGCTCCACTCTTCACCATCACGGTAACCAATTAAATCCAAACAAACATTATTTTATATTGTATAAACTCTTTTAAATGTCTAAAATAACTAAACATTAAAAGCTTAAACCCTAACAGGCCTTTCCATGTTCATAAAAATGCAGCAAACTCAACGAAACTCTGCACAAAGGCACCAGTCTGGAGGTCTGCGCGGGATCGTTTTTTTAGTCCCGCTCCGCGAGGTTTTATTCCGCAACCTACCGCTCCCGCTGTATATTCAGTCTTTGTTCACCCGCTGCACGCTTAGAATAACTTTTCTACCCGACCCGACCGTTTCAGTAAATTTATATCTGGTTTTCAAAATCTCACATTTAAATTGGGTACTACCAAAAGAGAGAGATAACAGATAAAACTGTAGGTTGTGCAAGGATTGTATTTATTTTTATTTGTCTTGTCAAGATGCTTTTAACATTTATCTGTTATCATGGAAAATGTGTTGCAAAAATAAAATGAATAAAAACAAATGTTTGTACAACATTGTATTCTATATTTATCACATCGCGCAAAGGGTATTTTTTTCCCCATTTGCGTCTATGACGCCTGAAAAAGACTCCCATATACATTAGACTTGCCTGATGTGGGTTTCCTAACATTAAACTGACCGTTTTCTAATGCAAGCTGAACGTCCTTCAAGGACAGCGCATCTTCACTTTGCTCTGCCATGTTGGTAAAGCCCACTCTGATGTACACACAGACTGCGCAAATAAAATGCACACAAAAAAGCACTGGTCCATACGCTCAGCATGTGTAACAGTTGTTAGCATTGGCTGTATACCGGTGCTCGATAAGAATGAGAAAATCACATATGCTCTTCCGAAAAAACATTGAGAATGCTATATTGTTAGACCGCCCGCCGCCGTTCAAATTACACCAGAGTTACCGACCGCTTCTGCGTTTTATTCGGAAATTTATTCCTGGGCCGCAAGGAGTCTGGTTGGGTCCCGCGGCTCCCACGGTACAGCCACGGGAATGCTGACCTCTACAGTAGTCTGTACAGCAACAGCAATGGTTGGATCAACAAGAGTGAATTATGTTCAGGGAACATTCACAGAACATGTCAAATGAAATCGGTTTGGTCTCATTGTACAGTATTAGCATGAATTTTAGTCATCAGTTCAAATGAATGGAAATGTGTGTCATAATTTTATTTAATTAGATCAACAAGCTATTTTTTTGAGTGTAGATTTGGATCTGGTATTCGACCAGTTTACTTAGACAAATGTCTGCAGAAACCGATTAAGTTTTAAAGAGATGTTACTATTAAATTACACTGAAAAGAAATCATTCTGATAGAAATTGCTAGTAAATTATTTATTTCACAGTTTTTTTTGTTTGTTTTCTTTTTACATTTTTAGACTTACAGTTCATGAAATGCCCTTTGTGAGGAAAACAAATTATTTTTGGTAAATTATATAATGAACCACCTTTTGTATAAACTTTTTTTTTTTTTTGAGGTCTTTAACAAACAATTAACAATGACTCTTGCTCAGCTCATTTAATGCTTTTTAATTGTTAGCAAGGTAGTGGTTAGTAGTTAGGGATGTAGAATATTGTCATGCAGAATATGTGCTTTATAAGTCCTAATAAACATCCAATTTATTAATAACATGCAACTAGTTAGAATTGGTCCCTATACTAAAGTGTTACTGAATAATCGTACTGGAATGAAGCATTTATAGATATCTTGTATATCAGTGATGGCTGTAATTATGTGAATTTTTGACACAGTGTCTGCAATATTTTGTACATGTCTTTAAACTATGTTTGTACACTTTCCCCATCTTTATATATGACTGTAGCCTTTGGTATAAATATATTTTTTTCTGGCAGCCTAAATACAATAATTCATTCATCAAAAAAGTTAAACACAACAGTCTGCACTGCAATGCTACTTTTCTTTCCTTGCTTGAGCATATACATTTAGAAAGGTTATAAATCAAAACCATTAACGACCATAACAATTTTCAACTGAAACCAAGCCTTATCATTAATTACTGAATCTTACCTTGAATGTTGACAGAAGCTCTATATCCATTAAGTTCTTGGTCAGTGTTGTGACTAACTGGGCCCCACAGATTTTCATTTCAGAATTTCTAAATACAATTACCTGATTTGCTTAGGCAAATGATTCATCTAGCTAGTTCTGACATGCCATAGTGAACGTTTTTGCAAAAACCCAGTATTTTACCTCCTTACCGTCTGGAAATCTCAGACACTGGAGACACAAACCCAACATGCAAACTATCAAATGTGTGTCAAAATAAATGTGGCGGTAACTGGGTTCTGTGGTGGAGCATACTTTTGCATGCTTAAAGCTGAGGTTAAGAAACGTGGCATTGTCTAAAGCAGTGGTATACATATGCCATTAATCTTGGATGGTGTGTCACAATATCCAAAAGTCTGCCTCTGTTACATCACATTTCCATTTGATGTTTACACACTTTCTAGATTAATGAAACAACAGTTACGTACTCTATTAATAGCAGATATACTAACAATTGTATCTTAAAAGTACTTTAGAACAATCCCATTGATCAAAACATAAAAATTCCATGATTCAAAACATCATTTTATTCATTATTTAAACAAATGCATAAATAAAATCCAACCAAATGTGTGTTAAACTGAGAATCTGAAATCTGTGAAAAAACAAATAAATATTATATTTATAATATTATGTTATAATATTTGTTATCTTGGTCCTCCAGGATTATTAAAGTGTATATTAATAAGAAGACAATCTTCCTATTCAGTGTAATTGTATGACACCCTTGCACTTGTGACACCGCACACATCAATCAAGAAGTGTAAAGAAAACTTTGGTAACACTTCAGAATAGGGGTCCAAAATAATGCATTAGTTAAGCATTAATTAATGGTTAATTTGTTCATAATTAAGCATTAGTTGAGCAAAAACACACTACTAATTAATTATTAAAATGTTAAAAGTTAATCATTAATTACTAGTGTGTTTTTGCTCAACTAATGCTTAATTGTGAACAAATTAACCATTAATTAATGCTTAACTAATGCATTATTTTGAACCCCTATTCTGAAGTGTTACCAAAAGTTACCAAAAGTTTTAAAGGAGACTGAATATTGAATATAGCACTATAATAAAAATGCTTTCTCAAATGTTCAACTCTAATGTATGGAAACAGATATATATATGTTTTTTAGATACCAATCCATTCCAGTGAGCTCCATAATTTCCATCATGCCTTGGAAAATTGCTAAAGGCATATAAATCCAATTATATTTATTTATATTTCGATAAAATGTAATTCTTATAATAAAAATATAAATGTTAAAATATAATGGCATCCATCAGCATTATGCAAGTCATATCTTATGAGCTGCTATGTTTTCATTGAGTTATAATAATTCATGTTAATATGTAGATTAAGAATGAATTATGAGGAGAAGGTAAGGTGGTGTAAAGATTCATGTTTTGTGTAAACCCAATTGAGATCCATGAATGTATTTTAAAAGGTCATGTTCAAACTATTGATTGGCAAATCAATGGCACAGTTCAGAAATCATACATGTATTAGTTAATTTATTTGTTCTCTTTTCAAACAACTGTTTTTTCCAGCCATTCCTCAGTGCTAAAATCTGTACTTTCACAAAGAACATGTGCGTAAAATCATAAACATGCAGATGAAATCATGAACTTTTATCTAAACACTCATTAATACACAGTGATCTAAAAATGCAATAGTTTCCACTGCTACTCATCCTTTGACAATTGGAATAACAACATAGCTAACAAACATATAAGTACAGAACATAATGCATTATTACATTTGACTTAATAAATGGCGACTTGTATTTACAGGTTGAGTAATTATAAACACTGATCAGCTACAACATTAAAACCATCTACCTCGTGCTTCCAGTACAACATAAGACCTCTGAATGTGTCCTGTGGCATCTGGCATCAGCCAAGTACCTTTAATACCTGGATAATGCGATGTAGAGCCTCCGGGGATCAGATTAGTTCACAATCCAATTATGCAAAACTAGATTGAGATCTGGAAATTAGGAGGCCAAGGCAACACCTTGAACGCTTTATGTTCTTGAGCAACTTTTTCAGTGTGGCAGAGTATATTATCTTGCTGAAAGAGGTCAATGCTATTGCGGCAGAAGAGAGGCTATTGGGTCTGCAACTGTCTTTAGGTGTCTAAGTAATATCTACATGATTGCCAGGACCCAAGGTTCCCCAGAAGAACATTGTTCAGAGCTGAACACTACCTCCGCTGATCTACTTTCTTCACATAGTGCATAGTGTCTTCTCTAGGTAAACAACACGTTCACCCAGCCATCTGCCTGATCTAAACAAAAACCTGATTCATCAGACCAGGCAACCTTCTTCCACTTTTTCATAGTACAGTGGCTTAGCAGATCCATATGCAGCAAACTTCAATGCTTGCTCTGATACCTTTCTATTATGGACAGCATTAAGTTTTTCAGCAATAGGAGATACAGTAGCTCTTCTGTGTAATCGGAACTGATGGGGTAGCATCATTAACAGATGACAATGGCCCATAATCCTGGTTAATCGGTTGTCCTTCCTTGTGCCACTTTTGTTAAGCACTAACCACTTCACTGAAAACGGTCGCCATTATTTTTCCATGATCCTAAGACATGATCCTGGATCAACATCTTTTGTTAATCCTGGATCAACATTACTGTCCAAAAATATAGACTCATCCCAATCCCTACCCTTACCCAAAATGTATGCCTAAAATCAGTGGGAAATGATAGCTGATTAACAAGGATGTAGAAGCACCTAACCCTGATCATAAGCCTAAAACAGATATTTCCAATAAAGAAGTATCCCTCAAATCTGAGTGGTTGTTTGGAATGTTGTTTCAACAACAATGTTGATCCAGGATCATCTTGTACTTGGTGAAATCACGCTCACCACCTAACTTATCCCACACCTTGACAGATGTCATTGTATAATTAGCGTTGTTCACTCTCACCTCTCAGTGGTTTTAATGTTGTGGCTGATCAGTTTACACTTCGTAGTTTTGTTTGGTTTATTTATATTAAAGATGCAGATTTGTTGTACGAGCACACCCAAAATACCAAAATAGTGATGAAACTTACTGAGAGAAACACAACATAAAGGCAGAAAAACAAGCGGTCAATGACTTGGCCCAAATGTATCCACTCATCTGTGCTCACATCAGTTGTCAAATAGTTTTCAACTTGCTGACGAATGGATAGTAACTCATGGCTTATCTTCTGAAGTTCCAGAAGAGTGGGTGTCTTATGTATTGCTTTCCTGTGAGGGGCTTCAACTGCAGGATCACAGCTTTTCGTCTCTGTTTGGCGCTCTACAGGTACAAGAGAAGTTATTGAAATTTTCCACAGGTTGGTATGACTCTTTAGGGTTTTCATGAAATGTCTGCAACATACAGTACTTTGGTTAAAATTCCTCAATGATTGTGTAAAACAACACTCTTTATACAGTACCTTCTCTAAAACACTTCTGTTCGCAGTGACCCATTTTGTTTGGATAATTTTCTGAGAGTGTCACAAATTCACTTGTACCCCGGATCCAAACAGGCATGAACCAACATGAACCGAGGATCCAAGAAGCCATCGAACACTTTCTTGTTTTTCTGCGCTGAGGTCAAAGTGCTCTTCCACCATACCTAATAGTTATCTTTTTTTATCCACTTAGAAAATCCCCACATTTTGTGTCACCATACTTACTCATGTATCTAGTCATGTAACCGTCTTTATAGGGGAAAACGTGGAAGTGTTTGATGGCTTCTAAATTCATGCCTGTTTTGAACCTTAGGAATGAACGGAGCTAAGCTAAATGCTAACAATAGCATTGTTCCTAAATGGCATTTGGAATACTTAAGATTCCTAATTTTTGCTGTTCCTGTTAAAAGTTGCCACAAAGGATCATTAATTAAACAAAACTAGACAAATTTACATTTTACATAGGAATCACCTTCAGGATCACAGTTTTGGTCACTGGGTTTCTTGCTTAAGCAAACAAGTTTGGCGACATAGTTAAGGAAAAATGTCTTGGCCCATTGAGGTAAAGGTCCATAGTGAACTGAGCCACACTGGATATTAGTGATGAAGATTGTCTCCAGAAGACTGGCCACCATCAGAGCAAAGCAGAGGGAGAAAAATACATCTGGGAAGAAATTGAGAATTTAGAGAATTGAGATTAATCATCTAGAGAAGAAAAAGACACTTTAAAACTGTTGTAACCAGCACTGACTGTGATGAGTAACAAGAAACTCTACATTTCACATGGCCAGTTAGGACACACTGAAATGGTACAACAAAGCTTCTATACAAACTTATTAGAGGTAAGGAGTTTCCAGTGACGGGTAGCAGGTCGTTCATTAGTAGCAGGAAGACAGTGTAACCAAAAATTAGGGTCATTTTGAAGGCAGAACGATCCACATTTTGGGGAGGCAGAAGAAAGCTGAACAGATCAACAGTAATGAGGAAGCAGCTGGGAATCAGGAGGTTCACCACGTACATGGTGGGACGACGACTGAGAATGATCTGAATCATAAACATTTGTTAGTAATATAGATGCTTTAAATTGCAATAAAACTTTTTTTTGTGTTCATACATAGTAAATAAGTGTATCGTAAGTATCTTTTAGCTCTTCAGGAGGTATCAGAGGTTTCTCAGCAAGCATGTCGACAAGCTCCCACTCTCCTTTGGTTTTCATCACAGATAAGGAACCCTCAAGAGTTGTCTCCGCTGGTTCAACAAAGAGCAATTGAAGATCCCTCGCTGTAGAAATCGACGAACCAATGAGATATAACGCAAATTATGAAGTAGCTGTAACTGAAATTATATCCTTCTGGCGTGCCAACTTACCAGTGAGCTTGTATGAATTAAATGTAAATGTGCAGTTCTGAATATCAAATGGAAAAGTGTAGATGTCCATGTTGCAGGAACTGATCACATGAATGGGACGATCGTCCATTACCCAACCATTTCGCTCCACATAGAGGTAGTATGTGTCTGGGGATTTACTTTCATCCATGCTTCAACGTACAACAAAACATTACAAATATTGTTGTAACAGAGCATTTCTTCTATTATCCATCATATTTTGAGTAGGTCTCAAATATACGTAAGTTCTAACACATCTGGTGGCATTTCATGCATTGCAGAAGAAAGATACCAGAATTGCATGTGGTGTTCAGCATTAACATAAAACTAATAGCTTGGTATATTTTAACTCACAATTCATTAATCACAATATCAGGCATCCACAGTTTTTTTCTTGGCAGTGAGATTTTATCTGTTCCACATTCGACAGGATCCCAGCTCAAGCCTTCAATATTCCAAAACTACAAACACAAAAGACAATTGCATGAAAAAGCAAGAAATCGCACCGCTTTCACAGAAGCCTAAATAGAGGTACAGGACAGACTTACCAAATACACCCAAATGAATGAATCAAATATTTGAGCTTTTTCATCCTGAAAAGGGGAAGATTAAGAATGTATAAAAATCTATCCCACAACTGCAAGCATTCATAATTTTGAAAACCCCAGGGTTCGGTACTTGGCCCTCTCTTTTTTTGTACAAATGATATGCACCTCCATTTATTGTTTCAGCAAGACACCTTAAAAAAGTTGTGTTGGTATTTCTGGCTGCCTAATTCTAGTATACAGCATGTGGCTCTCCCTTTTGTGCTCGTTCCCGCACCGATATTGTCACCGATATTAATTAAACTTACCACACCTAAAATGCCATACAGAGTGAAGCTCAAGCTGATGTTGGTGGGGGTTGTCTGGTAGTAAACTGGCCTCACATCAGTTTTATAGAGGATGCTTTCCTTCAGGGCAGCTAAAAGAGCATCTGAAGTAGGTTCAGAGCAGTTGATAGTCCATACAGATTTCATTAACAGAGCTGCAATAATACATCAATACATTAAATTAAATAAGATCTAATCCTGAAAAAGCTTTGAATGAAAAATTAGAAAAA
>JAUMHP010000079.1:12758779-12770081 GCA_032361065.1 Enteromius trimaculatus | reverse complement strand
ACATGGACATCTTGGATGACATGGGGGTGAGTAAATTATCAGCAAAAGTTTTTTCAAAAGTGAACTTCTCCTTTAACTTCACATATTATTAAAGTGTTAAAAAAACTGTATTAAAATTTACACAAGCAACTATGTACAAGTTAAACATTAAGTGACTGTTTATCAACTAATTAATCAATTAAGGCATTTACTAAGTGATAAACTATTCTCAGCAAAATTTCAATTTGATCTTACATTGTATGAGGAGACAGCAGAGTATGAACTGGGACTCCGAAAGAACAGCTGTGAATCCAGCAGCCTAAAAAGATAGGTATATATCTTATTGTACATTTGTCTTTATAGAATGGGTCCTGTTAATAAATGTCAAAAAAGACAAATGGCAGGTATTTATTTTTTCAATGCAAAAATTCCTTGTATTTTTTGTAAAGACTTATCAACATTTTAAGTCTGGTAATATCAGTGAGTGAAATTTTATGCATTGGTCTCTGTAGACATAGCGAGCAAATACAGAGTAAGAAACACTTAAATGTTCCTGGAAATTATTACTTAGATAAAACAGTTAATCACACCATAATAACACCATAATGTGGAGAAGATGAACAAGAGTATATTATTAATCATTGTATTAATATTTTATTTAACAATTAAACAATTGCATGCAGTAGATAAAATAAGCATTCAGAATAATATCAGAAATTGAACGTGATGTCTTACCTGTGGTCGTGAGAGCAAAGCTACAGCCGTCATCTTCTTAAGATTGTAAAAACAGTTGGCAAAATGTGATAAAATATCTATAAATCTGCAGTTTCATGGCGTCTGTGAAGATACAAATAGAGTGTCAAACTATATACCAAAATGATTTGCCTACCTATTTGTCACATAGTCTGAGAAGCCAACAACATGCAAAGCAAAAACATATGCGATGTAAATACCACATTACAAATCTGGTGGTTTCTGTTTTCCATTTGAAGGGCAAAATGAATAACTGGTAACGATTAGGAATTTATTGACACATTTTATTGAAAGAATAAACAACATAAATCAGTAATAACTAATAAAACCATATAAGTTTTGTGGTTAACACGGTTCTCTTAACATTTCATAATTCATATTAACACTATTTAGTTTGGGGTAGTTGTCGAACCTTCTGAAATGTTCAACCGAATCCTGATAATATTACTAAAAAGTGTTACTGTGATAAAGACACAAATCCAATACTCTTCATGTAATAACATTGTGTTTTATTTGAGCAGTATGAAGTGAAATGCGAAGTGTCTCAACAGAAAATACATTTAAAATATGTTTTGATTCTACTTTCAAAAATGACTCGGTGCTCTCATGCTGAGTCTTGTGAAGTGACTCAAAGGTCTATTTTTAAATTTCAAGTCATAAGAAACAAAACTGAACCTAGGACATAAAGTATCTGTTTTGATTTCCGAAGGCAAGATTCCAAAGGTCAAGTGAACAGAGATAGTGATAGTAGATTTTAACCGTACATGTAAAATGAATTAGCATGAGAACCTCCTGCTTTTTAAGCTAATGCTTTATCCAGTATTGGCTGATTGAAATTGTGTAAAATAATGTCATAAGACAGTTATCTGTTCTAATGTGTCTGTTAGCATATCTCTGCACCTGTCACAAGTGATCAAGTCTTTGATAGCAGGAATCACAGAAATGAAACTGAAAGTTTATTTTCACCCCCTCTCGTGCAGATAGCTCTAGTAGTCTTTCTCCCCCTCTGAAACTGCTTTCCTTTTCCCTTTCCTGATGTCAGAAATCCCTCCTTGTTATGTAACTCCCATTTATCCTAAAACTAACACCCAGTCAATTCCTGATAGATAACTGCAAATCCTGTCCTACAGTACATTTTGTTCTTTCTGACTGAAATGTGATTTTTTTTCTTTAGAAGGGAAAAAGAAAACTACATAATGACATAATTGACAGTAAATTGTTTTATTATTATTCCAATCTCAAAAACAGTCTGTTTAATCCATCGTGTATTATTTAATTCGGTTGAAAAAGATTTAAACATTTTTATTTTCCAGCAGCTCAATATTGTTCGCTGACGGGACAACAAATGTATGATAATTAATTAGTTATGTAAAAAAAAAAATACAAGAAGTACAGAGAAAAATACATACAAAAAGTCAAGAAATTTTGCAGAAAATATGAACTATTATCAATATAGCATTATTAACTACCATTAATAAAAAACAATATATTACAGGTTCAGTAGTTATATACTGAACTCATTCCTATAGTTTTATTTGGTTGATTTATATTAAAGATGTAGTTTTCTTGTACCAGTACAACCAGAAGACTACAATAGTGAGGAAACTAATTGAAAGAAATGCAATATACAGGAAAAAAAGGAAGCGGTCAATAACCTGACCCAAATGCATCCACTCGTCTCTGCTCTCATCATTTGTCAAATGTTTATCAACCTGCTGACGGATGGACAGTAACTCGTGGCTTATTTTCTGCAGTTCCAGAAGAGCTGGTGTTTTAAATGCCGCTTCGCTTAGAGGGTTTTCAATTGCAGGATCACAGTGCTTGGTATCACTTCTGTGCCCTATGAGCATAAGAAATACATACTGTAGCACTCTGAATTGATAAAGGGCTAGTTCACCCCAAAATTAAAATTCTGTCATTAATTACTCACCCTCATTCTGTTCCAAATCCTTAAGTCCTTCGTTCATTTTTCAGAACACAAATTAAGTTAAAAAAAATTTTTTTAAATCAGAGAGCCATGAGAAATGATCCCAGATCCAGAAACGTAGTAAAACCATCAGTAAAACCGTCCATGTGCATACTCACACTTTCACCAAAGCATAAATAACTGCATATTACGGTAATGCATGCGCTTTCCCCCCAAACTTAAATAAGGCTGATTACGTCAAATACGTTAAAGCGTGTATACGCATTGCATTGTTATGTTATAAATTATGTTATTTTTGTTTTCTTTGTGCAAAAAAAAAGTATAGTTGTGCCACTGATGTTACATGGACTGTTTTACCGATGTATTCACTACAATATACTCTCCATACTCTCCAGATGATTCAACGGTAGCTGCACGTATCTCAGGTTGCTTGGCGAACACCTCGACATGTATGAAAGATCATCACCTACAGTTCAACCTGGCCAAAACTGAACTTTTTGTCTTCCCTGCCACACCCACTCTACAGCACGACTTCATTGTTCATGCACAATTACCCCATCAACTTCGGTTAGAAATCTTGGTGCAGTCTTTGATGACCAGCTGACCTTCACTGCAAAGACTGCTCGATCTTACCGCTTTGCATTACACAGAAAGATCAGACCCTTCCTAACAGCATGCTGCACAACTTCCAGAGGTCTGCGAGTGAGCGATGCTTCATGGTGCCATCACAGAGAGGCTCAAAATAACTCTCCAGAACGTTCTCATTCACTGTTCCTGGCTGGTGGAATGATCTTCCCACCCTTATCAGGATCGCTGGATCCCTGCCAGTCTTCAAACAACAGCTGAAAACTCATCTTTCGACACTACCTGACTTCATCCTAAATCCTAAATCCTAAAAATCGTTATCTTTATTCCCTTTCCTTTCCAGCTGGTAGTATTTGAACAGTACCCGAGGCTGGTATTACAAGCACTTCCTCTGTCCTCTACCTCTTTTAGATTAATGTTTTTTTTTTAGTGTTCCCCAATTGTAAGTTGCTATGGAAAATGACTAAATGTATTATGTTTTTGGACCTGGATCATTTCAGTTGTGTTGCTGTCTATGGAGGGTCAGATGGCTGTCTGATTTCATCAAAAATATCCTAATTTGTGTTTTGAAGATGGTTTGAACGACATGGGGAGGGAGTAATACATAACTGAATTTTCATTTTTGGGTTGAACTAACCCTTTAATTCTGATTGGCCAGTCATGGCATTTAGTAATTCATGAAAACACTTCCAAATCACAAATCGTTAAGCCCCTAAACACATTGCAAGAGTTTGGTCTGTCCCAGATAAAAGATTAGCATTGTGAAAACAAGTCAATAGGTGTCATCATCGTAGAGTCCACACATGTTATAGCCAAGTTTATTAGATCCATGTCGCAAAGTGTAATATGTAGCGAGCATGTTTTGGGCTTTAACGTGCAATAGGCTATATAGTCCAAATAGTGGAATTATAAACTCAAAAAAAGACACAGTTTATATTCTAAATGAAAATTAAAAACTCAGAATTGGAAAAATAAAAAATCGGAATTTTACGATTCCATTTTTTTTTTGTGATGGAAATAAACCTCCATTATATGGATGCCGACAAGACTTACCTTCAGGATCACAGTTTTGTTCATTGGGATTCTTGCTTAAATGTACAAGTTTGGCGACATAGTTGAGGAACAATGCCTTTGCCCATTCAGGTAAGGGTCCATAGTGAGTGGAGCCACACTGGATATTTATGATAAAAATTGTCTCCAGGAGGCTGGACACCATCAGAGCCAAGCAGAGGGAGAAAAATGCATCTGGAAAAGCATGGATACTGCATTGTTAATTCATTGCAATATAATGTTTGTATTTTAAGGTAATTTATTACTCTATCCATAAATAATGTTTAATCGTTGACTAAAATTGTAACATGGAGAGATATTTTAATATCTAAAAAGCAACACAGTTAACAACGCTGAAGTATGGAGTGGAAATGAAATAATTTACATTTCTAATATTAAATTTATAATAACATCTGTACAAACTTATGAGAGGTAAGGAGTTTCCAGTGACGGGCAGCAGGTCGTTCATCAGTAGCAGGAAGACAGTGTAGCCCAAAATAAGGGTCATCTTGAAGGCAGAACGATCCACGTTTTGGGGAGGCAGAAGAAAGCTGAACAGATCAACAGTAATGAGGAAGCAGCTGGGAATCAGGAGGTTCACCACGTATAGAGTCGCTCGACGTCTGAGGACGATCTAATAAAGAACAAAAGTAATTCAACCAACTTCAATGGGAATGCAATGCATTTAATAAAAATATGAAACAATTTTACAAAATCAACAATGCCTTGAGCTGGTGATTTTGTATGAATGCTTACAATTTGATTTGTAGATAAAAAAATCTAATCGTGAAAGTTCATCCCTGAACCTAACAACTTACAACAATCACGAATTGCCATGAGAAAATATCTGTCTCGACTAATATTATTTTCTAGTTTAAATGTAATTTCTTTCATTAAGTTATGATGATAATACATAGTATGTAAGCGTGTCCCGCGAGGTATTCATCTCCTGGGGAGGTATCATAGGTTTTTCAGCAAGCATGTCGACCAGCTCCCACTCTCCTTTAGTTGCCATTGCATTGAGTGAATTTTTGAATGCCTCCTCTACTGGTTCAGCAAAGGACAACTGAACATCCAGCACTAAAAAACAGACCAACTGAGAGTTATTAGGGTCATACAACATGGTATCATAGTAGTTATCAGTAAAATATTACTCCTCAGTCAAGAAAACTTACCAGTGTGCTGGTATGAATTAAAGGTGAATGTGCAGTTCTGAATATCAAATGGAAAGGTATAGATGTCCATGTTACAGGAACTGATCACATGAAATGGAAGATCATCCATTACCTTACCAGCATGTTCAATGTAGAGATAAAATGTGTCTGGGACTTTATTTTCATCAATGCTTCAAAGTAAAAAGAGGTATAGGTGTTACATTCTTTCGGGTACCCATGCAAAGATTTTAAGTTTTTTAAATTGTAAAAACAAAAGAAAAATCTAGTAATCTATTTAAGAAAATGATTTTAAGCCAGCCTGTCCTCCAACAAAAACGACTCTATAAGTAATTTCTGCAAGTATCTTATTATGACCTAGGCGCCCTAGGTTTAATTTGTACGAATGACCACACAAACTCACTCCTAAACCCACCCGTTACAAATATTGTGCTAAATCAGGATTTATAGGGTTTTGTGAAAACATGTTCTCTGGGTTCAAACCCATGATCGCATGATCACATCTTAGCTTACAATGCATCTCTCTACAAACTGAGCTACACCAACCCTGAATTAGATGGCCAATAAAATTATATGCAAATGTTCTGTTGCCGATAGTGGCGTAATTGTAGTATACGCTCTGATGGGTCGTATTTCCCAGCTATTGTAGAAACGACCCATACGCGTGTATTAGTTGGAGGACATGTTGATTTAAGCTCACAATTCATTGATGATAATATCAGGCCTCCACAGTTGTTTTCTTGGTATTGAAATTCTGTCTGTTCCGCATTCAACGGGATCCCAGCTCAAACCTTCGATATTCCAGACCTGTAGAACATAAGATTTTGTCAATATATTTATCAGTAAACATGGATCCAGCAGATCTACTCTCTGGCAAGGTCACTATACCATTGAGGTCTACACATATTTTGTCTTTGTGCTGACGAGTCATGTCTGCCAAGAAACATATGTGACTTCACCCTCGAACAATATGCTGAGTTGGCCTTAAGAACTTGTCTTTCTCCTAACACTATTGTCTATAGACAATCTTCCCCTGTGAATCCCAGTGTTAACTTCTCAGCACTGCCTACCACCAGCACTGTGTTCCCTGTCCTGGCAGTCCCAAGTTCATTAATACTGTATATGTGCTCCTTGATGTAGTGGTTTTCAATTGGTTTCTGTGGTCCCACATTTCCTGGTCTCTCTGCTCCCTAGACAACAGTCTAAAGTCCATTGGTGTCTGTGCTTCTTGGCCTGGCGGTACAAAGCCAGTTGTTTTTTGTGCTCACAAATTTAATGATCTCTCTGCTCCCTAGCCAGTTCAATGGTCTTTGTGCTCCTTGCTCTGGTGGTCCCAAGTCCATTGGTCTTTCTGTTCCCTAGCCCAGCAGTCTAAAGGCCTTTTGGTCTCTATGCTCCTTGGCCTGGTGGGCCCAAGTCATTTGGTCTCTGTTTTCCTTGGCCTGGTGGTCTCAAGTCAGTTGGTTTCTGTGCTCATTTACCTGGTGGTCCCATGTTAACTGGTTTCTGTGCACCCTAACCTAGTGGCCCAAGTCCATTGACCTCTGAGCCCCCTATCCCAGTGGTCCAGGGTTAGAGTTAGTTCATTGGTTTCTGTGTTTCTGTGCTCACTGGCTTGGTAAAAATTAAAATAAAATGACCCTGAACTTACCAAGCTCCCTGTCACAGCCATAGAGGCAACCCCATGAATTCCCTGTCCCCTGTGCTCCCTGTCTCTGCACCCACCATGGCCTCCAAATCCAGTGGTCTTCAGTTACACCTTGGAATATGGCTTCATCCTGATTTTCCACTCCCCTGGCTTCACCATGGTCTCCAGCTCCACTGGCTCCATCATGGTAGTTAGTTTTCTTTATCACTGTGGACTTTTTGTGTAATGTTTAAGACTTCTGTGTAGTCTTTTTTTGTGATTGGTTAGACTTGATACTCTCCCCACGTGCGCCTTTTTATATTGTTACTCCATATAAGCCCCGCTGACCTTGCGTTCTTTGCTAGGTCTTGTCTTTTCTATGAACATTACGTGTTCGATCAATCGGTTCTTTGTGTTCTTGGTGTTTTTGGAGGTCTGTACTTTTCTATTTCTTTACTCTCTAAATCTCTATCTGCAATTGGACTCTGCTCTTATATTATCCCTGAATCTCCTACACATCACACCTTTGTACTATAAGTTAAAATTAATTATTTTGATTCATTTACCAGTTAATAAAAGAGACATAGCTGCAGTTGCAGTATGACTTACCAGATTCACCCAAATGAATGTGTTAAGTTTCTGTGCTTTTTCATCCTGAAAAATTCATAAACCAATTAGCAGTATGTTGGGTTTGCACCTTTACTTGAAGTCTTGAAATTATATAACCTACTATATAATCGGTTATACAAGTATTATATTACATGAAGTAATGTTAAAATAGATTTTTGAATCCATTGTTTTATAAAATGTAATTTCAAAATGAATTATTTAAAGAACAGATGCATGATTGGTGACAAATGATTTTGAGTAGTTTCTAATGTAACGGATACTGATTTTGTGTAGCCATGATTGAGAACTGCTGAATTGACTAGAACTTACCACATCTAAAATCCCATACAGAGTAAATGTCACACTGATGTTAGTAGGAGTTTTCAGGTGAATAACTGGCCTTATTTCAGTTTTGCCAAATATATTTTCCTTCAGGGCTGTTATGAGACCGTCTGTAGTTGGTTCAGAGCAGCTGATGGTCTCTGCAGATTTCATCAGTAGAACTGGAAGAATAAAATTGCAAATTAAATATTAAAGGTTTTGTTTGTTGAATTCTGAGTTAAAGGAAACTGCCCCCCCCATATATGCGCATGCATATATATATCAATGATTGCAACACTATTAATACGTTATTACATTACAATGTTTACTATACAGTGTTTTCTACATGAACATAAATAAAAACATTAGAAATCATGAATCAAATTAAATACAAACTACTCAGGGTTTTTGGTTGTTGGTTTGTTACATGAAGTCTATGAATTTTAAATACTTTACTTCTTACCCTGCATGATGAGACAGCAGAAAATGAACTGGAATTGTAGAAGAGTAGCTATGAATCCAGGAGCCTGTGATAATGGTGCAATATAATACACTTTAATACAGCGCTAAACAAAGCTATAAACGCATATTATTGCATTTCTACTTCACGATTATGCCTTACCTGTGGTCTTGAGAACAAAACTAAAGCCATCGGCTGAGGAATGAGAAGGCAGATAACAGTAAAGATGTTCTAAAATAAATATTAGGCTTTTACCTCACAGTTTGAGGATCTGTGTGTGAGAACTGAAATGGTCCCTCAGGCAAACTATATACAAAATTGATTTGCTTAGACAAAGTAAAACCAAAAGAGACCATTGACCACGACATTTCCATTTATTTCATAATCCCAGAATACAAAAACAACATGCAAAGCACAATATATGCAATGTAAACCCCACGATAAAAATGTGTTGGGGTGCATTTACATTAAATTCAGACAAAGATTAAAACTTTTAATAATCGATTGACAAAGAGTAGAAGTCACCCTATAAACATAATCTTGGGCAAGCTGTTTATTTTAGAGAACATTACAACATCAAAGGACCAGATTTTCGCACGTTGAAAAAAAAAAAGAGACCTCATGTTGTGTTAATCATGTTACTGACTCCATCCGTCATTCAAAAAATTGGATTGGGTTAGATTTTCGGCATTTTCTGCTTATGTAGCAAGCATTTTAATAGGTGTTTTGACAATTCAAAGCCACTGTACAAGCGAACAGCAAAATTCAGAATGGTGATCGTCAAGTTCATCCACTTTGTTTTGCAGCACAACGCACCATAAAAGTCCTTGTGGTGTTCTTGTCAATATGTGGCTTTAGTCCGGCTAGGATCAAACTGAGCCCTGATATCCTGAAGAAAACAGAATCACCTGTGATAATCCCACTGCTCCTTAATACCTTCCTCTCTATATGCCCTTTTACCGATGGTCTAAAGCACACAGTAAAGGTTCACTCAGGACGTTTTCCGAATCCACTTTTGCTAGTATAACGATATATTTTTTTTATTCTGGCATTTATATAGCTATGGCATTTTTCTTTTACTGTTTTTGATTTGTATTTCCAGCACTTTGCATGATAAATGTTTCAAAATGAATTGCTATAAATATGAAATACTTATAGCCCTCCATTAAATAAATTTCTTAAAATATCTATTGTCTTTGTATTTAGTAGTAGTCTATACTCATCTTCATGCATCAAATGCTCCTAAAACACATCTCTCCCTCATTTTTTCTTGTTGGTGATACTTTGCAAGCCTGAGGGGCATACTGGAAATATGATAATTATGACTTTTATTAACTTACATTGTATTAAACATTTCAGTCATGTTATGTAAATATTTTTTTTTTCTACAGTTTAATTTGTAAATGCATGTAAAGTTGCTTAAGTGAAAACATTGGTCAGTCAGTCATACCTGACATAAAAGATCTGCGAATGAAACTCTGACCACAAACACCATAAACGTAAGTGAATTATATGGCAATTTGCTTTCTAGCAAAGAACTTTATTTTTTTAACGTTTCGATATGTGTTGACACAAATGACTTAGTTGAGGTTTTTTTTGTTGTAATGCGTAACGTTGTTTTGCTTGATGACGTCAGAAACCGATGAATAGTTATTGGACTGCTTGAAAAATACCGGTTTGTGGAAATGAATCGGACTTTGCATCACCAATAGGGAGGACGTTTTTCTTCTCAGACACACCATGATATCTATTACTCAGTGTAAAATAAAATCATAGTTGTCGTTTGTGACATTCTTTTGCCTTTTAATGCATTTATTATTTTAGAGTATTATAACATAATAATACAACATTGATCACATTATTTTACAATGACAAATAAAAACCAGCCATGTATTCATTTAGATCAATGAATGAAATCAGTCTCAGTTGGCTTGACTACAGACTCCTTTATGACAGGCTTCACAGTGAAGAGTTTCATGCGGCCCGTTAACTTTGCCCTTGAACACCGAGGATCTGTTCGTTTGACCCATGTCTTCTCTGTAGCATTTAATCCGGATATTTCTAACCAGTCTCTCAATCAGCACATCAATGTTTTCCACTGCGAAGTTTGGATCCTCCCACTTAGCTTCGGTGCATCTCCGGCACTTCTGTTTGTAGCGGCGCAGTTTAATGGTTCCCGTTTTCGTGGCTGCGTTCAGGTGGAAATGGAACAGAACATTAACTCTTTTAGAGCCCCAGCCTTTTTTACAAAGAGAACAGCTGAACCTACAAATGAAATGGAGAATGGATTAGTTTAGTGCACTCTGAAACTTCTAGGACTGGTCTTTAGCACAGTAGCATGTGTTTTTTTTTTTTTTTTTTCTCAAGCTTTTGGCAGTTTTATGTAGTATTTCTAAATGCTAAGTTTATTAAGTCTACATTTAACATTTAAAAATGTAATGTAAGGAATAATGTAAGGACTATAAACAAATAGCAAGTTAGCAATAGTTATGATTCAGACAGGGATTGCATGTGACGGTTATTTTGATGTACGAAGGGAACCATCAAAACATTTCACAAAGTGTCCCATTTTAGCTAAATTGTCTGTTTCAAAATGGTAGCACTTTACAATTGCATTGGAATTATTAGGTTCTGTCTGCATTCTGAGCAATTCTGAGATATTGAACTTCAAAGTTTTTAAGATGAGGCCTTTTTATTTCCAAAAAAGCTTACAGCTTACAAAAGAAACAGCACATGATATAACCCACTGAACAATCGTCTTTGTCAGACGTTGAAATTACATCCCCTGACAAGCCAGAATGAAAGTTTTTTTACGTCTT
>JAUMHP010000079.1:12675809-12690907 GCA_032361065.1 Enteromius trimaculatus | reverse complement strand
ATGTAAACAGTATATATATATATATATATATACACACTCACACACACACCCATGTCATTCTGTTTCTGTTTACTATTCTTTATGAAGATAACCATTTTGACGTAGTAGTACTTTTTTATTTGGAGGAAGAATATTTGGCAACTAATGTAATTCCTGTGTTTTTGGATATGTCCCTTACAGCATGCCACAAATGTTCTCCACTGACATTAAGTTGTAAGTTACCCAATATGTTCCTTTTATCAGTGTGCGTACAGAGTACATGCATAAGTATATAGATAGCTGTGTATGCATGTTTATATATGGCAGACGGATGATATTATGTGTGCACATTCAGTGAAATACTTAACTCTGCTAACCATCAAAGAGAAGACAGGATGTTGTAACGGGTGCAGGATGAGTCGGTGGTTATGAAGATCCCACAGACCCTCTGGCCAGACACCACATCACCATGAAGAAAAAACTAAAACTCATGTCTTACAAAGTAAAAGACAGAAGAACATGAACGCTGCATTCATCAAACATTATGAAGGCCATTTTAAAGAAGAAAGGCTGCAATCTGGAGACAAGTGATGTCAGATGTGAAGTTCAAGTTTTGTATTATTAATACTTTTAATAAAAGACACTAGGACAATTCAAAGGCAAGACCTGCATGACCGAAGAGGCCTTGGAATGTGGCTTTTGTTTTGATATTTCCCAGTAAAATGATAATGATGTGCTTATAGCATCTGTTTCCAGTTGCCTGTCTACATTGAAGCTACAAGCAGCAGTTGATATTATTATTTCCCCAGAGTTATGTTGTGTCTTGGCAAGGTTAGATCTTTTATCTTTTACAATCTCACCCACTCAACAGAGGTCACATGCTCTTGACTCCACAATGCTTGCCGCCCATCCAGTCGTAATGGAGTTATTTTCAATAAAATGCAAGTTACTTTCTTCCTAAGTGCCCCGCAATTAATCAAACGTCAAATATATGGTAGTAAATTGTTCTTTATGTCCTTGTAAAATGGTTTGTAGGCCACTGCAGCGGAAATACAAGGACAACATTGAGTTACATATTACAACATGGAGTTTTTCTAAATCGTTTTATTCAAAGGAGTTAAAAAAAAGAAGACCCATGAACAACTAAACAGCTTTGAAATGAATTATCACAGTAAAAATGTTGAACTGAAATAAAGCTTTGTAGCATGATTTTCTGATTTCTTTTTATTCCATTGCTGAATATTTTAATGCTAATGCTAGTGAATGCTACTGAATGTACCTTTAACAGACTTAGAAGGTTATCTTATAACATATAGCTTTGATTTTAAGGTTGAGAAGCTGATGTTTGGACTTCAATTTGAGGATTCTTCCCCACTGCTTTAACATCTCATGTGTCCAGTCATTAACAGGACATGCTAACTATTCTATAGCCAACTGTAAACAGCTAATTAAACTTCACCTTCTCACTAGTACCAGTGTAAAACTCTTAGGCAATCAAGATAATCAACAGATGGCAGTGTTGTGCCTAACACAATTCTGTAGTACACAAAGAATAGTTAGTGGTGCTTGCTAGCCAAAGAACTACTGCATGTACTTAGACTGTGTTCTCCAACATTGTACTGCTAGCATGGTAGCTACAGTAGCTCACATAATTGGGTTGCAGTTTGAAGATTGTTTTTTTCTGGTCTTTGTCATAAATACTTAGCAGTATACAGCTGTAAATAGCTAACTGGTGTGCAGATTAGCATGAACGCTTTAGCACAGTCTCAGAATGATGGTATTGTGGACTTAAGCGGGGGAGTGTGTTTATACCCAAACCAATAGGATGTTGCTATGATACAAACCTTATTTCATGGACCTTGTTTTGTGAGTTGGAGACTCTTATCACTGTAGACCCTTTAATCTGTCAGACAACTATAATTCAGTCATTCTAGTCACACTTGAAGATATTGCACCACAAGCAACAACAATTGAAGCAGCACAGCGGCTAACGGCTCACTGATCTGTTTTCAACAAGCGATGTAAGAGCCTAACACTGAGAATATGATGAAAGACAAAGCTGCAAAGTTGCTGCTGTTTTAACAAATATGGTGGTCCAAAACAGGCAGCTATAGGGACAAAGGCGGGAAACTTCAGTTTATAGAAATTCTGTGAGCATTAATTGCACTCAGTATTAATTAATTCATGGTAATATTTACTATTTTACAGTTTAAAGTGTTTATAGATAGCCTTCAAAGTGTTTTTTGTTTGGTATTTTGACATTGTGTAAAGATTTCACTGAATACTTTAATATTCCCTATCAATATTAATTAGGGATAAATTCCAGAGATTAAGTCTATAAACTGACAAGATGATAATTTTCCAACAATAATTTCACTCAAAATCCTATCAAAAGTGAGAGTTAAGAAACCATTTAGACCAGCGATTCTCAATTCCAGTCCTCGCACCCCACTACTTCGCACATTTTGTATGTTTCTCTTGTAGCTTCAGATGTTTAAACGTATGCGAAGTGGACATCACAGGATACTCCGCCGATCCCTGTTCAAAACGAACTTAACTTATCGTCTGCACTTTTAAAAGTCATATTCTGATTAACTGATATTGGACGTGACTTATGGCCAGGTATAGTTTCCCCATACTTGGAATTTGTGCTCTGCATTTAGCCAATCCAAGTGCGCACACACACATAGCAGTGAGAAGTGAACAACCTTGCGGGCACACACACACCGTAAACTCACTCGGAGCAGTGGGCAGCCAGTGCTGTAGCACCTGGGGAGCAGTTGGAACGGTGCCTTGCTCAAGGGTCTGACCTCAGTTGGGGTATTGAAGGTGGAAAGAGTGCTGGTTATTCACTCCCCCCCATCTACAATCCCTGCCAGACCTGGGACTCGAACCCGCAACCTTTGGGTTACAGGTCCAACTTTCTATCTGTCAGGCCACAACTGCCCCTGGTATTGTTTCTATTGATAATCAGCTAGAAAATAAAAAGCTCTGAAAGTAATTCCCACTAAAAGTCATTATCTTAATCGTGTGGACACCTGTACAGTAAGCGTTTTGTGTAATTGGCTCTCTGTTCCTGCTAGAATCGTCAAACTCAAACATCATAATTAGATGCATTTTTGGATTCCTCCCTCTGTAAATGTTCCTGTGCACAGGTAATCTGGGGAAAAAAGCACATTTACCTGGCTAAACACGGATATGGGATAAAAGTGGGGCAGGGGTCTGTGGTGCAGAAATTGTGCTAACATCATGCAAATATTTACCCAGCTCAGTGCAGGGCTACCTTTTCCATCATTCTCCAGCACCTACCAAAATAGCAATTTTCGGTTCCCGGAACATTCTGGAAATGTTACATTTTTGTTCTCCATTCCCAGAACAGAGGTGGGATGGTATTAGATAGTATTTTTTTTGGCAACCAGGAAATAGAACAGTTGTTTTAAGTTATGCATGATAGTCCAGACAACATTCCCCTAACATTCCATCAATCTCAAAATTTTAGTGACCTTTTCTACCTTTTCTAAATCACTCTACACTCTTGTTATTTATTTATATTTTTGTTTAATCAATAAAAAACTAAACGTTCATAGTAAATGTGCCTGTATTGTTGTTTCTTCAAAATAATATTACATTGCTGCTTACAAGTTTCACGAAACTAGTGAAATGTTGAGTGAATGGCACTAATAAAAATGTTCAATCTCAAACAGACAAACTTTAATTTACACTATTTATTATGTTAGTTGTGGTACATATCATGGCAGTTTGGAAGGGAAATTTTCAGTATGTGCTCCTAAAGGGAATGCTCTATTGCGTTATCATAAAACCTAACCTTAAAAAATTATCATAAACCTAACCAAAATTGTCAACAAAAGTGAATGTTAAATAAAAAATGCTATTTTTTTTTTATTTTAATTTTTTTTTAAGTTTTAGCTTGCTTCTACTCTATCTTCCATCTCAAGTCACGTTTTGACTAATACCTGATGACTCAACCTGATCTCACCGCAATTCGTACGTATTTTACGAGGTTTCGTATTTGTACGAATTTGTACGACCTCACTCGTATTTCGTATCGTATTTTACGATATGGCAATTCATATGAATGAATGAATGAATGAATGACCTAAACATAACCCCTCCCCTAAATCTACCCATCACATGATTTTAAGAGTCAGGTCGTACGAATCAGTACAAATTGGCACAAATTTGGCACCTCGTACGAATATGTACGAATTGCTCGTGAGACTGTGTTGGATGACTTCACATCATAGGTTTAATGCAGTACCGGGTGCAATGCCGAGCAAGTTTACCACATTAGAAAAGCCATATACACATTATAATGCTTATAATGCTATGTAACAATGAGAATGAATTAGTTTAAACATTATGAACTATGGTAAAAGTGTTTTGTGGCCATAAAAATAGTATTGCACAGACAACTGTGTGAAAAAAATACTTTATTAACTAAAACATATGCCCCTATAATCATAATTTGTTATGGGTTGCTGGTGTTTTACTGTCACTATATTATGCAATACATTTTATATAAATTTCAACCACACCATTGCATTTTATTAGGTCAAATTTACAACTCTCAAAATATTTATTTAGCTAATAAAATACTAAAAAAGAAAGCCTTAGATTGATTTTGTGAAAATGACATATAAAAATATATAAATGATTTAGACAACTCATTTGTATAACTTCATTCTGTAATCCAACATTATATGCATGCCATTTTTCAGTGTATATTAGGAAAAATAGGTGGTGTGCCTTTTCAGTCACCTTTTTTTATTGTGTTAATGGTTTTGGGAGCCAGTTCTTGGCCATTGTTGGACACAGATTGATGGACTCCACTCATGCGGTGGTGCAAAACAAAACATGATGTCAAACCGTCTGATTCCAGGTGCAACCAGTACAAAAGAGTCTGCCATAACTGACCACACATTCATAAATACTTTACAATTGCTAAATTTATCTCCCCAAAGTCATGTTAGGTCATGTGTGTCATATTCAGATGTATTTGGCTTTATTCACCATTCACCTTTCCGTGGTCCGTTGAAACCCCTTTGGCTTGTTAATAATGTGTTGCCATGCATCTGAAAACTGAGAGAATATCACCCATAGCTAAAAATCAACAATCCTTTTTATGTAATTTAGCACAGTCATGGATTAGTCATATCCAGGCGGATTAATGAACTGCTACTTTCATCTAAATCCAAGTCTTGTCTCTTTTAAAAGAATCTTGGTATTTGATTTGAAAGCCCCATATGTTAAACACATTGTAATTGCACGTTGTTTTGAAGTCGATAAGTATGAGAACATAAATTTGTCTCAACGGCATTGACTAAGTTGTTGTCCGGATCAAAATCCTTCCATGCTGAGATGTCGTGGCTTTCTTAAACCGCTATAATGTGGGCTCTGACCGTAGGAGACCATATAATTTGACAGTTTCCTATTGTTACCAGTCTGTTGCTAGTCTAGGTCATGTGTTCATTTAGGGCACATCTGGTTCACCCAAAAGGACAGTCAAGTCTTTAGTCTTGGGATCAAGAAACCGCACAATGAAGCCAAGAGTGTTTAAGGAACGTTCAGAAGTGTACACTTTTAAAAACTCTTTTTGAGTCACGGATAATAAGAAAAATAGAATAACTTTCAAAACATCATGTCAGACTAAAAATATTCCCTCAAATGTTGTACTAATGCAGTGGTCTCAACAATTTCAGATTAAACAATGGCCTTCATGGTCACGCACATGTGGTCGTCATTGCAAGACTGCAAGTACATTTGGGACAGCTGATTTCCAAACTCCCAGCATGCATTGCAGCACCGATAAATTTTGTGGTTAGGGTTATAAACTTACTATTATAGTGTTTGATGGCTTTATTTATGCTGTGTCTTTCCTTTGCAAGATATTTTCCTTCCACAAAGGCTAAATTTAATTTACTTCATAATGCATGAATGAAAAAAGAAAGAAGAATCAGCCCTAGTCTGCAATATGTACAGGATTTCAACTGGAATTTCAATTATAATTTGGAAGCAATCCTACAAGTATAAACACAAATAAAATGTTATGCGTTGTATAAAATAACAGTGGCTTAAATATATAGACAAGGCTTCACCAAACAAATTAATCTTTTGACTCTTACAGGCAAAAATCTTTTGAAGAAAGTAAATTCATGAGTACTTAAAGATTTCTCTGAGTCAGATTTTATCAATAGAACCCTATTTAATTATTGATATAATATAATAAAAAGCTGCCAAATGAATAATCGCATCCAAAATAAATGTTTTCCTTACATTATATATGTACAATATGTGCACTGTGTAAATGTATAATGTATAAATAAACACACACACACATACTGTACACTATATATTTGGAAAATATTTACACATTTATGTGTTTGTATTCTTATATTTTATATTTTAAAAAATGACTGCAAAACTGTTAACATGCTACAGTAAAAACCTATTAAATGGTTAACAGTAAATTTCTGTAAAATTTAAAGGGAAAACTGTAAATTGACGTTCCCAGAATTCCCTGTGTTGCATTTCAAATTTTCTTTGAATTTGATGTGTTTTCTTTGAAATAAGAATTTCTTCTTAGCTTTCGGTTAGCATCGGTTATGTTTATTAGGGTTGTATGTTACATTTAATGTTGTTTAATTAATTTCAGTTTAATGAGTCTTACCATGATGGTGTTTAGTGTTTGTGTGAATGAAACTGAGCACCTTCTATATATGTTACTTTTTAAAATCTTCTTGTGATGGGCTTTGGTTCATCATGTGACCGTCTCATCACCAACTGCATTTGGTTCCTATCAGTTTATTTCAGTACTTTAATAGGTTGGTATATTACAATTATCAGTTAATGAAACTATGGTATTTAACTGTAAATTAGACCGTAAATCCGTTGTTACTGTAATTTATATGGTAGAATTCCGGCAACCACAGCTGTTATTATTATTTATTTTTTTTACAGTGTATAAATATTTAATGTAATGAACATATTTTCACATTCTTAAATATATAAATGAATATGTTTGTATTCATACATACATAAAAATATACTCATAACACACACCTATATTATGCAAACAATTTATTAAATTTTTTAGGAATACGATTAAATTATAATTATTCATTTGACAACACTAATATAATATAATATAACCCTTTTTGAAAGTTTACAGTTAATAAGAAATACAGTTAATCAAAAGTAATAATAAAGAAATCCATGTTAGTGATAAGAGATTTCTCTTAAAAACTTTCTGAATGGTAGTGCTATTTACTTTAAGAATTTAGTACTTTCAAGTGAACTTAAAGAATTTTGACAAAGCACAAGGCATTCCTCTCCATATCCTTTACATTTAGACATTCTCTCCAGTTTCTGATATTTCATGCTTTTTATGAATACCAGACACAGCATGAGAAACTTCCCGATGCATCCAGACAGAGAAAATGACCCGGGCTTCAGCTGCACGTCTGCAAAGTGATGAAAGTCCCTTGTCTCTTCCGGGCTTACATTAAGTCGGTCACTACACACACGCACACCATGAATCCCGCCACTTAGCCTGGAGATTACAGGACTATCCTAGCGGAAGGGAAAATGACTGTGAGGCTGGAGGTCAAACGGAATGTAATAGATCAATAGCTCTGCACTGCAGCCCAGTGTTTTATTTGGAGATGATTTCATCCCTTGGGCTCCTCCGCTAATTTCTCCCTGGTCGTTAATTTTCGTAAAGCCTTCCATCCGTTCCACTATAAGCGGGTCTTATGGATAGCATAGCTTGAATGCGTTGAGCCACAATTAAAGTCAGGTAATGGATATCCCAATGAATCCCGAATCCAGTAATGGACTAAAGTGATCTTTAGAGGCCAAGCTGGGTCACCTTTGTGAAGATGAAGTACACTTTAGCATACTTTTAATTCTTTAAGAGAAAATAATATACAGAGTGTAATGTTTTTGAACACTTAAGTGCATGTTAGTTGCAATCAAATCACAATACATTCATAATGATGTTAGTTGGACTTATGATTGTTTTTCTGACGCGATTAAGCAGTTATTTAAATCCATTCTACAAATTATTCGGCACAAATGCCTTAAACCATGAATGCTTAGTGGGCCTAAAATCTGTAACCAGTTTTCCTATGCGTGTTCCTTTTAGTGGCTTTCTCACGACACCATTGTTAACATAGACTACAATGAACGCTTGGCTGCGTGTCCTTGAGAGTGTGTGCTATCTTTAACATTGGCGCATTGTCCAATTTTGACTCATTTTCCGCTTCATGATTTAGTTTAGTCATGGTCGCATTGACAAAATATCCTTTTCTGGATATTTTCTTAGGTGCAGTGTCATATGTTTTTGGATGTAAAACCACTTTGGCAGAAAGCACTTTCCTTATTCTTGGGAAGAAGCCCTCAAGGGATAGTCGAAAATGAATATTTGTTGAAAATGTGTTCACCCTCAGGCTATCCAAGATGTAGATGAGTTTGTTTCTTGACTTGCTCACCAATGGATGTGAATGGGTGCTGTCAGAATGAGAGTCAAAATCACTTTTGACCAAAATACACCTCCATAATCTATAAAAACGCTTTCTTCACTGTACAGTTAATTTTCTGTTGTTCATTCGTATCAAAACCTACCAACATATTAGTTTACAGCTGTTTTAGATGGTGTTTACTTGTAAATGGTTAAGCATATGTCTCTCCTGAGTTAATTTTCACAGGAGGGACCATAATAATGGATTATGGAGTAATATTTTGGCCAAAAGCAACCGTTTAAAATGTTAAAATGTCTAAAGGATGGGTTTGTTTCTTACAAACACACAGCGTTTCTCTTTAATTGATGGACTGGAGTGATGTGGAATATTAAAGATTATAGTGATGTTTTTATCATCTGTTTGGACACTCATTCTGACGGCACCCATTCAAATCCATTGGTGAGCAAGTGATGCAATGCTACATTTCTCCAAATCTGACAAATTAACAAACTCATCTACATCTTTGATGTGCTGAGGATGAATACATTTTTTTGAGTGAACTATTCCTTATATCCTATATGATTACCAGTCCAATCTAGCATGTTGCCCTTCCAGTGCTTTTTGTTTTCCGCATATCGGTTAATAACCGTTAATAACAGATAAGCCCACATTAATTGGTGTCTCTTTACAGTAATAAGTTGTGACTCTGACTTGTGCTGTTCTGCTTGTAAGAACTGGGATGAATTATTCTCTGGCTTTTTTTCTTGCTAACAAATATTCTGTGTTGTGTGAAATTTCCTAACAGCTGGAGGTTCAGTGTCTGCGGTCTGTGTTTGGAGTCAAACCTAAGGAACAGATTATTCACACAAAATCAAAAATAAAGTAAAATAAATTAATTTGACAATGTATTCTGAATGTTGCTACAACAAACAGTAATGTTTTTATAGTTGCCGATAACTCAAGGCGTCTTTAGTTACATTACATTACATCTAGTTAATTTTTTTTTTTTAAATAATGTTGTTTATTAATATTTATGTATATTAGACATTTTAGTGATTTATTTCTTTTTAATGTCTGTTATACAGTTATATTTTAGTCACAGACAAAAGCACAGACATAAAACAGCTTGAAAGTTAAAATATCAGGCCAACAAGAAGTAGTCCTTCGGGCCCAAGCTGGAACTCTGGAGTGAAACAGAAAAAAAAAGGATTTGAGGGGAAAGTCCAAATGCGGATTTGCACACCAAATAAGGTTAGTGAACTTTCTTCTAGTTGCACATACTGTGTATCAGCAGGGAAATGCAATATCACCCCAGGTAGAAAAATACTGCCTTTAATGAAAACAAGAGGAAGACATGAGAGCTAACTGAAATTTTGGATGCAACAATAACAAAGGCCTAGTTCACAAACTCCTCTCTGTTTGCTTAATTTATTGGTGTCATCACAGGAAGTTGAAAGGTTGAAACTACAGCAATGTGAAACCCAAGAGGAAGCTATGTTTCCTGCAAGAAAAAAAATCTCACTTACCTCCCGTGAAAAATGAGCAGAAGAAAGGTCGGCTTCCTGATTCAAATCAATGAATAACTCTACAAAAGGAATAATATTTGGATATAAAACATGTTATTCAGGAAATGGTTTACAGACAGCCTTCGGCTAATCCTGCTGTGCCGTAGCTTTGGAAGACTCTATATATCAGATGAAATCTTAACGGGAAAAAGACACATCGCCCACAAAAACGTGCAAGAACTGTTGGTTGCCAAACAAACTGGAGTGTGGAGATGTGACCTTCCACACCATGAGCGAGACGTCCCGTGTGCTCTTGTGGCCTCCAGTGGAAATGTTAGGAAAACTGGCTTTCAGCAGCTCTGACTGATCCCAGAGCTTTTTCAAAGACACAGAATAACTTGTACTTAAAGGTGAAGTGCCCATTTTTTTTTAGTTAAAAATGTTTGATCTATCTATCCATCCGCCCATCCATCTCTCCAACTGATATCCGTCCATCTATCATCAATCTATCTCTCCAATTGATATTCATCCATCCATTGTGTATCTCCCTCCAATTGTTATCCATCCATCCGTAAAGGATTGGCCAGTTTCCACCCCAATCCAATCACAGCAAGCACCATCACCTCAGTTTTGAGCACCTGCACCTGTCACCCAACCAATCAAGTCACAAATATAAGAGCACACACCTATCTCACAATCTTCATCTGGTCTCGTACATACGAAGTGGACTCTCTGACTCATGTTCGATACTTACCTCCTGTGTTCATCATGCAGTAGTTTCTCCAAGTGTCTCCTGTGTATCGCTCAGTCCTCCTCGAAAGTCCTGGATCCCTCCATTGCTCTGTTAATCTTCTACAATCTCCAGTACTCCAAGTCCCTGATGTGTGTGCCCCTCTGACTCTTTCTTGAAAGACAAAGATTACCATTACTCATCGAGCATTCCTGGTGAAACCATCTGCTCTCAAGATACTCTTCTGTTTCTCTCCAGTCTCCATTTCCTCCAAAGATCTCATCTGTGACAATAAACTGATTATACTGTATTTTTATTTACCAGCTGTCTCCAGGCCCTTCTGTTACAATTACACTTTATACAGTGGTGTCCATTTATAGCTACAAATTTCATATGTCAAAAGTGTATTTAATTATTATTTATTTTATTTTTAACTGTCAATTCATTATTCATTGCATCATGTCGATATATCTTTTCCATTATATTTGATAAAAGTGGTTTAAAAGTTATATTAAAACTTCTATGCAGTCCATTTTATGTTCTTATTACTTTTTTCCATTACTTAACTTTCAAATGATTGGTACAGCTATCAGTCGCTTTGAAAAATAAATAGAACAATGTTTTAGAGGTTTTTATTACAACCCACATTTTGGCTTAGTCCAAAGTTTAGCTTAAAACACATAATATACTCATAAAAAACACTCCCTGAGCACTTGAGCACTTCATCCAAAGGCTGTTAGATAATAGAGAGTGACACGCAAGGTTGGAAGTGCACTGTTAGGCATTTTCTTATGTTTAGTCGTGCATGGATTAAGCTTGATGAAGTCCCACGTTTGTCTGAGAACCAAAGTGCTTAATGGGTAAAACTGTAATGGGACTCAAATCAAGTGTGGCAGCTCATTTTTACTGCTTTAATTTAAAGGTGCTTATTAATTAAGGCCTTATTTATTCAGCTGGGAACAGTTATGATTAAAATTGTAAAAAGGAAGTATCCTATATTGCAGATACAGCACCTTCATCCTGCTTATCAGGTCACAGCTAAGGATACTGGAGAACAGAGCATGATTTGTGAAACCTTTAAAAAATACTTAAATACTTTAAAAACAATTGAAAAATAGATCTTCTAACATCTTGGTTACATATGTAACCCTCCTTCCTGATGGAGAGAACGGAGACGTTATGTCATGACGATAGACTGGGGTCTTGCCTAGAGCCCTGATTCACTCTGCTTAAGAGAAAAAGCCAATGAAAATTGGCAAGTGGTTAAACAATACTGTGCCACTCCCCTTCATCTGGGTATAAAGATGCGACAGGTGCAACCACTCATCAGATTAGCTGAGGAGCTGAGAACGAGTTCCAGCTGTGATGGTTCGAGGTTGTGGCAAGGGGACATAACGCCTCCGTTCCCTCAATCAGGAAAAAAGGGTTACATACGTAACCAAGACGTTCCCTGTCTGTCTGTCGACTGGGGTCCACTGGAAAATGCCACAACCTGAACCGTTAAAACCTTGTAGCACTACAAATGTTGACAAGCGGTGCGTATCTGACAATTGCTATGCAAAGGTCGTAACCCTCCCATCGCCCCAGAGCAGATTCGCTGACTTTGATACTCTTAAGGACCAGAGTGAGTACACTGCTGACAGAGAGGCCAGAACTGTTATTCCTGAAGAATCAATTTTCTACTTCCTGAAGGAATTTCAACCTTCCGCAAGAGGGGCTGCAATCTCTTGTATTTGTTGTTCAGTGTGGCAAGACAATGGGGAAGCGGACCTTCTGAAATGGGCGCTACGGGAACCACATCCAACCAACATGTAGAACCCTAGTAAGTACTGAAGTGGGTGAAGCTCCGGCTGCAGTCCAGGTATATGGGTAATGCTCTTACGGGACACAGCAATGCCAAGGCTAGATCTGCCTCCTCTGGGGGCAGTGCTTGCAGGTTCACTACCTGATTGCAAAATGGCATGGTGGGAACCTTGGGCACATATCCAGGCCGGGGTCTCAGGACAATGTGAGAGTAGACCGGCCTGTAGCTCCCCAACGCTCTTGATGAATGTGAGCGCTTTCTTAGCAGACAGGAACTTCAGCTCAACTGTCTCCAACGGTTCAAAGAAAGGACACAAGAGAGGTCCCAGGAGGGCACTAGGGGTGTAGAAGCATTCAACCTCCTGGCACCCATCAGGAACCATCAGGATGTCATATGGTGCCGAGCCCCTGAGAGAGGAGGTCCTTCCAAGGACCAAGGAGGCGCTGTCATGAGGAGCATGAGTTCCGGGAAAATAGGTCCGAGAGGAGCAAACAGGAGCTGTCCAGAGCCCTGAGGCTGCTTGCCTGTTGCATGTGGCACCCCAGCCATGGAGACATCTGTTGTTACCACAACATGCCACTTGTTCTAAGGGCACCCTGGCCCATAGAAACAAAAGGTCTTGTCCATGGGCTTAAAGTGCGACGACAAGCTGGCGTGATTGTCACTTGTTTTGTCCCTCTACGCCATGCCCATCTTGGGACTCTGGAGTATAGCCAGTGCTGAAGTAGTCTCATATGAAGCAATCCGAGCAAGAGAGATGCGCTGTCATACTTACTCAGTCTAACTCCACACCAAGAAAAGAGATTCTCTGCACAGGGAGCTTGCTCTTTTCCAAGTTGACCCAAAGCCCAACTGGCTGAGGTCCTGAAGCACCAAGTCCCTGTGCTCTCACAACTTCTCTCATGACTTGGACAAAATGAGTCAGTTGTCAAGGTAGTTGAGGATTCTGACCCCCACTTCCCACAGTGGTGCAAGGGCACTCTTTGCGCCCTCCGTAAAGACCTGCGGAGACAGGGGACGAAGGGGAGAACATTGTATTGAGACGAAGGGGAGGACGTTGTATTGAATCATCTGAATGAGCCTGCAGACACCGCGCGAGTGGCATAATCAGAGTCACCGGCTTGCCTAGGGGTGTGCAGCGATGAACAGTTGGACTGAGAGGTTCAGAAAGCATAGCGTTTGTCCACCGTCAGAATGTCTGGATCCCGTGAGGGACCAGCCGGAGACACGTGGGAAAGCGGTGCGTCCCCTACACACCGTGTCTTGACCACTGGCAAAAGGGGGCACTGTGGGCGAGAGTGAGAGAGTGGAGCATTGCTCACAGTCAACGCACAGCCATTCTTGTGCAGCTCTTTTAGCGCCTTGGCCTGATGTACCACAGAGTTGTAGCCCTTTGCAGCGAGAGTGGGTGTGGTCCTACATGCCTTGGATGGGAGCCTGGGACAATTGGCAGGTGGTGGTGTTTTGTGGGCATAAGTGCACCACAACCGCTCTCTCCACCTAAGGAATGTGCTCATAACCCCTGGCCACTCCGCCATCAAGGTGTTGTGAGGACGGAGGAGGGTGACAAACGAAAGCCCATTCCCAGATGCAGCGAGCAACATCTGATCTTCCCTCTGCACTCCAAACAAAACATAAGGACCGCCCTTGGACGACCCTGCCGAATCGCCCAGAAACCTGACAGGACAGCTACTGTGGGGTGGGTGAGAGGTCCACAGGGCTGGAACCAGTGGATTGGCACTTACACTGTGCCAATGTGATTGATTATCACTTAAATAGAGTGATGGTCATGTATAATGACGTGATTAAACTGTTTATTTATCAAATGCAGAGATGGTCTCTGTAGTCAAAATGATGATAATCACTAAAAATTAGGTACCCCCATCTAAGCAAGCCAGAGGCGACAGGGGCAAGAAACCAAAAGCCCATCCATGAGAGAATGGAGAAAAAAAAAACCTTCGGAGAAACCAGGCTTAGTTGGGACCAGTTCTCCTCTGGCCGGATGCCCAGCTCCTAATTTCCAGTTCAATATTAAGCACATGTCAGATTGTGCAAAAGACTTAGGATAGTGTGTGTGTGCGCATCTGGTTTCGGGGATTTGTCCACATGGCTCATCTAGGTGTTCTAGTCTCCGATTAAGATCATCTCTTTTTGTTGACACCATCTGATCTGGATATGAACTGAGAAACAGAAATAGATTTCCGGCTGATCTAATTAATGCAGCATAAAAATCCTTTAACGGATTTGAATACGTGTATTAGTGTGTTAGGTGTAATCCAGGGTAGAGAGATGCGTCTTTAATCTAGATTTAAACTGACAGAGTGTGCCTGCCTCTCGAACAGTATTAGGTAAATTGTTCCAGAGTTTGGGAGAAAGATTTACTGCCAACTGCAGTAAATTTATCACATGGTCAGAGTTTTGAGAACGCAGCAAGCATGGAGGACTGTACTGTAATGTGATAAGAGCTCGCTCAAGTACTAAGGAGCTAAGCCATTTATAAGTCTTTATCCCCCAGTTTCACGAACAAGGCTTAAGCTAGTCCCAGACTAAATTGCATGTTTGAGCTGTCTCAGATGAAAATATCTTGCTCTGACATATCT
>JAUMHP010000079.1:12617462-12645015 GCA_032361065.1 Enteromius trimaculatus | reverse complement strand
TAAAATAAATTATATATATATATATATATATATATATATATATATACACACACACACATAAAAATAAAGACATTGTAAAAATAATATTATTTATTAATTATTTTATCATTGGTACAATGTTTTCTTAAATTAAAAAAAATACAGGAAGAGATCTGGTATCTTTTAGACTGTTATGCATTAGGCTTTGTCATACTTTACTTGCATCAGTAACATCACATTGTCACGTTTGCATAGGCCGTAATTCCATAATTTTGTGATTATGTTCAGAATTATTTGATTTAGGCTAGTTTCTGTTTCTGGTTCTGGTTCTGGTTCTGTCAACACAGTCTCACGACCAATTCATACGTATTCATACAAGGTGGAAAATTTGTACCAGTTCGTACAAATTCATACTACCTCATTTGTACAATTTTGTACGATTTGTCTAAACCCCAGTGATGGGTAGGTTTAGGAGTGGGGTTAGGTGTAGGTGATTTCTACAAATTCATACGAATTGGCAACTCGTAAAATACGTACAATTTAGAAAAAAAAAAGTGAGGTTGTACGAATTAGTAAGAATTAGCCACCTCGTAAAATATGTACAAATTGCTGTGAGATCAGGTTGGTTCTGTTCATGTCATAATTTCATACGTTTCTGGTTTGTGTTCCCATTCCTTGAACCGGATCAGAGTCTTGGTTAGAATATGTAACATTTTGTGTGGACACCACAACAGTTAGCATAACGCTGCTAGCATCTCACTTTCGAACAGATGTTTGACTAAAAATGCCAAGTGAATTGAAGGATTGTTTGGATATTGTCTCCAGGATTTATTGGGTATTTGTGTTCAGCATTCAGGCTATTTGGTTTTCATTTTCTCTCGTTCTCTTCAGCGAACAATTTGACAACCTTTGTAATACTAGCCAGCTTGCAATCAAGAGAACTAGCAAGCTATTTTCCACACTTCCGTGCTATTTTTAGGATTCTTTCTGGGAAATATATGTAATTTTCTGGTGGCTCTGGCTAACAATTTTGTATTTATTACACTTTTTTTGCCAAGTAAACGAAGGCATGTTCACACCAATGATGAAAACTATCATGGTAACAATACAATACAAAAATCTGTCTTACTCTAAAGGTGTGGTCACATTTAACATTGTTCGGTAAAATACAGTAATTTTAGTAAGAATCAACACAATTAGGAGTTTTGCGAGAGGGCAAATATGCTTGTTTTCAAGCTTTAATCAACATAGGGCTGCTTTGTTTGACATCTTGAAAACGTTTGATGTTAAAATGATTCCATATAACATTTTTTTTTAAAGATACAGCATGCTAATTTGCTATGTTGACACATCAGCCTTTTGAGAAGCCATTAACAAGTGTTTCCTGATGCCTGACGGATTTGTGAAATGCTTAATTACAGTAATGAGCCCTTGTGGTGATCAAGGCATCTCAAATGTTATCTCTACAGCTCCTTTATGTGTAGGACTTCCTTCTTACCGTAGTCATGTGTACAGTCATGTCAGCAGGAATTAATCGGCATCTCTGCCCCCCCGTTTCTTCTTGGCCGCATCCATCTGTATTTCCACAAGCCTTCTTTATTTATCAATTTCTTCATGTTAAGCTCCCTGGGGACTGGAGACATCTGCTGCGTACACTTTGAAGATGCCCCTCTTGGCTCAATTATTAACAGGGCTGCAGCCTCATTTGCATTCGGTGGCATGGAAAGTGCATCGCTAACAGGTGGTGGAAAGAATGCTTGCAAGCTGGGCTGTTTGATAAATAAAATATATTATGATAATGACGCTTACAGAAATGGAAGATCTGACTGTAGATAAGTTGTTGTTCTCTGTGTCCACACCTGTAGAGAGCGGAAGTCAGATGTTTGCTAACACATTCACACATACTGAAGCACACAAAATGAAACGCCCTTGAAACCCACCAAGGTTTGACGGGGTCTGAACTTGCTCCATGGTAACATGTATGTGTGTGTCTGGTCAGCGGCTCAGGAGTCAGTGGGAGTCTTGAGACAATGTGGCTCCAGCTCAGGAGGTGGAGGTTGAGGTCATCTATCAGCTTTTTGATCTTATTTCAACTCTATTACTTTGGAGTGACTACCTATGTTCTTAAAAATAGAGGTTTAGCTGCAGCTTACCCTATGGAAGCTTCTTTGAGAAGTAATTCTGATTTTACAAAGAAGCAAAACTCAATAAACTTAGATGTATGAACTCAGATGAATCTCTTGCAACTGCTATTTGTAAGAAAGCTTTTAATAATGTTCATTAACAGTAGCTTTGAACAAAAACACAAAACACCAGTTTGAAAAAAAAAAAATTGTATAAGCATTTCCTAGAGAAACTGATTTTAGATAGACTTCCAAAGCTCCATATCATCATATCTAATGATCTAGAACAAACGCAAAGTGCGCTTTAGAGATAACCAAGCAAATATTTTATGACTACAGCTTTTCAGTCTAAGTAGAAATCGAGTCTGCTCCATTAAATGTCACTTTTATTGTTTTCACCAAGAATACATTTACACAATCTTCAAAATCCGACCAGATGACGGCATCTTAGTAGACATCTTAAGAGCTAACATTAGGTTCCGACATGCCAGCTGATTTTCCTTCCTCCTTATAATTCTAGAAAAACATGCTGGGAACTGGAACCCCACCCCTTCTCAGCTTCAACAACGCTACGTTACCCATATTAAATTAGCAGAGAACCAAATTAAACTACATAATTACATGGACTGATGATGCTAGATTAAAAAAAAAAAAACTTTCATCAAGTACTTCCACAAGGTCATTTCTCTTCATGTACATCAAGTTATAGCCAATGAAATTTAGTCACATAGTCTGAACATAAGTTCTTTTTTTTTTTACTAATTTAAATAAATTGACATAGTTACGTTTAAGCTTCTTAAGGTGGTTTTAGGCTTTTTTATAATGCCTTAATGCCTTTTGGCTCCTTCAATGCACCAACACATAAAAATTTTTCTATAACTAGAAGACTTTTTTCCTAAACATCGTAAGTTCTTATAATTTAACAAACATTAGGTAAAAAAATAAGCTAGGAGCAAAGATTTGAGACTTTGCTACACATTACCGATACATAATCGAATGGGTTGTGCTGGCCCCTGCAATCTTCTCATCACATGAGTCTTTGAGCTGTCAATCATTAGTGTAATGATGGGGCAAAAGGGTGAGGGTGGAGTCAGGTTAATGAAGGACTAACAAACAATCAGCCTGGAAGTCTTTCCTCCTCTGATACCTGTTGTTTCAGGAATCAAGTCCAGATGTTTTGAGGGAAAAGGGTCTCGGGGAAGTGCTGACTCCGAAAGGTCACACACGGCCAGCATATTTACTCCTCATTGCGCACAGCTGTGGCTACCATCTACCTACTTTGACCTTTGAGCCCTGACCTTGTTGTAGCCCTCTCTAAGAATGTGGGGCTATTGGTTACTGAGGGTCTTTTTCTCAAGTTTTGCTCCCAGGCCATCCAAATCATTGATGATAAATGGTACTAAGTTAACCTGTCTATCTATCTATATAAAGTGAATAAAAATAGCGAAAGCAGGATCTCAAATGAGATAAACTGAGAGACAAATGAAACATGAGAGTTTTAGTAAAAGGAACCTCTGGTTTAACCTATTTTAAACATTATCAGCCTCTATGCTGCAATATTAATCCACTCTAGCGCTCAAAGTGAAATATTACTCACATTTAATAAGATGTGGAGGAAAGTAAGTGAACTGTGTGAAACAGGAAACTCTATACCACATGATAAATTTCTCTCTGTGAATGCCAGAAACAGAATGAGGAAGTCTGTGGTAGTAATGCGTTGAAAGGTTGTTAGAAATGTGCTCTGAAGAAAAAGCATTTAGAGTTGGAATGAGAATGAATGCTAACCAGCCTATTTTCCCTGATCTGAATACATCCAGTCTTGAGTACAGAGAGACTTTATCCTGGCAGTGTAATGTAATATGTAATATATTAAGAAGAATAAGAAGAATTGCTTTTTTTTTTAATTACTATTAAACAAAAACAAACAAACAAACATTTAGTCATGTAGTGAAACCAGCAAAATCATGATAAATACACAGAAATTATTCAGGAAAATTCTCTTTAAAATACTTTATAAGATAGTTTGAGCATTTATGGGTCAAAATGACAAGTTAGGTTTTAAATTGTCAAGTGGTGTGCCTCAAAATACTGATAATGATGAATTAATACAACAACAACTTTTAACTAGACAAATCATGATGAACATTAAAATACTGGAAGAAATGGCAATTTTGTCATGTGGTGCGACCAAGAAAATTCATGTTGTGGAGCCAAGAAAAAAAGTCTCCTACAATATCCAATAATTTGACCCTATAAGACAAGAAAAGGTTACCTTAGGTTTTAAAATGTCAAGTGGTGCGACTATTTTCACTGAAATAATGTTTTTTTTTTTGTTGTTGTTTCTTTGTTTTTTATTTCTGAATTAAAATTAATTGTATTAATTTTGATAAGAGAACTTTAAAGAAAGCTTGGCATAATATTTTATAATTGTGTTTAAAAAAAAAAAAAATTAAATCGTTTTGTCATGTGGTGCAACCAGTTAATCTTGTGCAGCCAAGAAAAGAAGAAAGAAGTAACTTAAAATATCAGATAATTTTTAACCCTGTATGACAGGACAAGGTTAGGTGAGATTATTAAATGTCAGATTACTCTCATTTACTAAGTAGTACAAAACAGATATGACAAAATTAACTTTTATTAAGTTCATAGGGTTTTTTATTTTAAGGATTTTTGTTGGTTTAAGGATGTTAATAAGAAAAAATGTAACAAAATAATGTGCTCATTATTTACATTTAATAACTGTGTTAACCTCTGCTCTGCATGCAGTAATGTAACTGTACACCTCCACAAAAAAAAAAAAAAAAAAAGTACTGTACTTGCATTTGCCAAGTCTTTTATAGACATATGGTGACTGAATTTCATTGAGGAGCAATAGTTCAACAGAGTTGTTAAAGTCCAGATATTTGTGCTTTCTGCTCATGGTGTAATTTATCATAGCATAATCACAATTGCTTCAAGTTAATAGCAAAAGCTACAAAGCCACATGTGATAGTTGTCTGATTTTCTTCCTGTACTGGTACACTAAGTATGTTGATGTCTTCATATTCATGTATTTTAAACCTAAAACGGATTCATCTTATTTATTTTATTTCACTGAAAAATGTGAAGCTTTGCACGATTTCCAAGCAGGATGTTATAAACATTTAGTCAAAAGGCAATCATAACAGGCCAGTTTTACAGTGGAGGGAAAGTGTTTAATGGCCTCGTAACCTCGTCTTTCTCCACTACGGCTCACCGAAAGAGAAAATCATAATAAAACCACATGTCAGATGCTTCGACTGTGACAACGTCCTATTCTTGGAAAAGTCCAGTGCCATTCAGGGTCATCCTGACAGATTCCAACATTAACCTCGTCCATCCCGTCAGAATTGTGTCTCTTGAACCGTCACTGTCAAAACGCACTCCGTTTGCTCCCTCAAGTTACCTCCGAGAAACAGACAATGGATGCAATTCTGCTTTCTGGCAGGATTTGTCTTTGCTATCTTTGTTTATATTGGCTGATAAGAGCGTGTGGAAATTTTCTCATTATGAAAACTGCAGTGATTAATGTGGACAGGAGTTTGTTTTGGTTCCAGTAGCTGAGGAAACAGGTTATTGAACTACATTTTTCAGAAGTGTGACAGAAGCTTGGTTGTTTTCAATATTGTGTCGATTTCCTGATAGCAGACGACTTTTCTGACAATACATTGGCGGTGTTGTTGTTGTCAAACTGTATGCTCAGCTGTACAGTTCAGCTAAATGAAATAATAATCATCTTAAATACGGTTTAACACACAGTACATACAGGATTTTGTTTACTTACTGCTGAGCAGGGCCGTGCACAGACCTTTTGAGGGGCATGTGCTGAAACTGAAAAAAGTTGGGTTTGACAATGTTTATGACCTCACTGTGATGTCCCGCTCAATGGCTATAAGGAGAAAGGCATTTAAAGACCATTTCATTTCTAAATTATATTTTAGGATTGGCATTAAACAGTGCAAATACACCTGGCCTTCTAGTAAAGTTAGCTTTACCAATTTGCCTCCTGAGTGATTGCCTGTGTATTATTTGTCCTGTGTTTGTGAATTGGTTGTGCATGTGCACTTTTTTTTTTAATTTAATGCAGCATTATTAGATTAGTAAACCATGTTTTTCTAAGTTTATACAAATGAAGATGAGTGTACAATACATCGCTTTCGGATTAAAATCACCATGTACGTCTGTGAAACAAAACATTCTCTAACAACCCCATGTAAAACTAGTCCCGTCAGAAAAGGGCTTTACTTTTAGCCATTATTTAGGTAGCACACGTATTCTGAATGCCTTTGGCAGAATTCAAATGAGCCATTTTAATCTGGATTAATCTAGATTAAAAAAAGTAATCTATGCCCACCCCTAATATAGTTTTTGTAAATATTCAGTATAATTCATATAATGAAGGTAAGTTCCAACAGCATTGGTACAGTATGTAAATTTATAATAAATATTATGTTATTATTTATTTAAATAAACAACAGATTCATTTAATCTGATATGTTCAAGTTGAATGCTGTCAACATTATGCTGTATAGTTACAACAATTATAATGTATAATTTTGCTTCTGATGAAGCAATATAATGTATAGTTACACCCTATAGTTGTTAAAGTGGTATAGATAAATCAATGCATTTATTTACAGTTATAATTATTTAATTTTATTGAATTAAAATGTTATTTTTTCATATGCATAATTTGTAATTGTGTTGTGATTTGATACGCATTGTATATACATATTTTAATAATATATGTATATATATTCAATATGTAATTTGTGCGTGTGTGTTTGTGTCTAAATATAGTTCATTTATTTATTTATATATTTACACACACACGTTGTTTTTTGTAATTTATGGGGACTCTCCATAGGTGTAATGGTGTTTCTACTGTACAGACTGTATGTGGTATTGTCCTACACTGACCCTTATACCTAAACCTACCCCTTTTAGATTTTCCAAAAACAAAACAACATCTAGTATGGTTTTTAAGTCTTTTGAACTACGGGGACACTGAAAATGTCCTCATAAATCACCTTCATATATAATACCTATGTCATACCCATGTCGTTATACAAATTTGTGTCCTTATAAACCACATAAACCCGCACACTTATTTTATTAAAAAGGTAACCAATAAATAAATGCATAAATACATAGATGCAAATAGTGTTTTATTTTTTTTTTTAAAAATTCTGTTTTACATTTTAGTTATTTGTAATTTATTTCTAAATGAAAACAAATAAATACAAATAAAATAAATAAGTAAACTAATTAATAAATATTACAATTAAATCTATATTATAATAAATAATTTGTATAACTGATAATATTTTGTTTTATTTTAGCTTTGAAGCTACTAACAGCAGAATGTATGTTTTGTCACTCAAACTAACTCACTGATCAAAAACTGATTTGAGTGACTGGCCTCTGCCAGAATCATCCAAACCTATGGAAGCCTGTTTCTGCCACTGAATAAAAAAAAAGAAAAATAAAAAAAAAATAGGTTTATTGCAATCTAACAATTCTGAGAGTTCTCACAGTTCTCAGAATTGTGAGATATAAAGTCACGATTATGAGACAAAAAGGCAGAATTGTGAGATAAAAAGTCACAATAACCTTTTGTTTATTTCTTATTCAGTGGTGGAAACAGCTTCCATCCAACCCTGATTGGGCTCATTTCACACAAGCAAAGCAAACATCTAAACAGGACCCTTATGAGAATACCATGACCTGCGGCGCGCCGAGGGTCGGGGTCAGAGGCAGGAAGGGCTTCGAGTCCCTCGGGTGTGTCAGTGAGGTCCTGTACACCACTTCCTCATTGATAGATGGCCCTTCTAATGGCCACTGGACGCGAGTAATTGTTTTAAGAGAACTGCTGAGGCGCTGATTGAAGAACTGGCAGACGCAGGAGGGCAGTGAAAGAGCTGTGCGAGCGACTGAGCAAAGACAAAGCTGGACGGTTGGGGTATAGGGCGTTTCTTTCTCTCAGCTGTCGAGGCCAGGCCTGGCATTCCTGAACTCTCGCCCTCTCAGATCCCTCCTCGTCTGCTCTCACAGATCCAGCTTAATGAGCAGCGCCAGGTAAATCGCTGAGCACTTCTTAGAGCCGGAAACACTGATAAGCTCTTTACAGTGTTAAATGTAGCCTTTAACGGTCTTTGAGATGTTTCAGTCGTGCTGCTCTGAGCTCACAAAATAAAGAGGCGGCGATTACACATACAAAAATAGTTTACAAAATATTATACAGCAATGTTTTTCCCGTTTATTTGCAATAGTTTACACATTTATGTAAAATGTATTTATCCATTTATTTGCTTGTTTATTTGTATTTTGTTTATTTACTCATTGTTTAATTTATATAATGTAATTTTAATTTATATTTAGCGGAATCTTTGTCGTTTTATATGTTAGTGTTTTTGTTTACAGCATTGAGATGTACATTTAAAATAACACAAAAAATATAATAAGAAAATATATATATATGCTTAAGTATAATGCTGTCAGCAAAGATGTGTATTTAAGAAAAATAAACATGAAGATATAGATAAAAAACAAAAACATGAATTAATATAATTGTTATACATGAATATACAGTTATATACAATTATATACATACACAACTATTTATTTTTTTTACATTAACATTTTATATTTAGTGTAATTTATATTAGCATTAATATATATATATATATACAATTAATATATTAAAATTAAAAAACAGAAAACAAACAATTAATAAAGCATAAACAAACAAATTAATAAACTATTTATGTTTAATTATTTTATAAAAATGTTTAATATGCTCATGCTTAATGCTGTTAGCATTCAAATGTATTCCTAAGATGTATAAACTTTTATTAAATGAACATGCTATAAATATAAATTATATATTTATATAAATATATATTTATATATTTATACCCTAAGTTATATATCTTCACATATATTTACAATTTTATTTATTTATTTATTTAGTGATATTCAGTGTAATGTAAGCATTGAAATATATTTTTTAGGAAACAAGTAAGTAAATAAAAATTTGAGTACAATATTTTATTTTATGATTTTTTTCCCCCATGTTTTATTGGTTTTATCTTCACATTCTCAGGTTTAATGTTGTCAGCATGCAGATTTGAGAGCACTTCTCGTACCGGGAAACCCCGATAAGCTGTTTATGAAGTTAAATGTAGCCTTTAATAGTCTTCGAGATGTTTCAGTCGTGTTAGTTTGAGCTATGAACTGAAAATAATGGAGCGGCAATTACACCTACGACTCCCAGAAGACATGGAAACGCTCCTCAGGCACCGAAAGCACATTTTTCCAGCTCCACCGGCTGCTTCTAACCCACCATACATGGACAAATAACAACAGCACAATGTCCCGGGCTGTAAATAGGCTGATCTCGTGAACACAAGAAAGCCAGCAGGTTAATTTGGTCGACGACGCCGAGGGAAAGATTGCTGGGAAATGCTCTGAAAGCCAATTAAGTTCACCACAGACTAATGCTTGACTTGATTTTGGGCTGTTCTTCAACACCCTTGGCAAGAAGACCAGCTTTATTCTGATTTTCTTTGGTTTTGTGGGATTGATTCGAGAGTGTATAATGAATGAAACAGGAGTTCAGTGAGTCTGTATTTGGGTTTCATCAGATGAGTTACTCAATCTCACATCAGATTCTTGCTCTCTAGGCTTCGGTCACTCTTTCCTTTGAAACTAGAACAATTTATGAACCTTGCCATAATCTGAACCAAATTTTGCCATTTGATAGCAAAAAAAAAATAATTAATTAAATAAAAAATGATAGCAGATGTTTTTATCTAAAGGGGCTTAAAAGAAGAAAATCACATGGAATTTAATTTAAATGTGTGCTAAAATGTTGATTTGAATTTAGTTATATTATAGAATAATAATAAAAAATAGTAATGTAAATGTTTTTTTAAATATATTTTTACAAATATATTTTGTAATTTTAATTTTATTAATTTTAATAAATTAAGTTAAAAAAGAGTTAATTATATTTAAAATGTTTAAATAATATTACATTTTGCACAAACGTGTAAAAATAATGTGTATAACTAAAAAGAACAAGGTACAAAATAATTTTAATTCTCTTAATTCTAATTGTTAAATTATTGTCTTAGAGTTACTATTTACTACTATTTATTATGAGGAAGCGTGAACTTGTGACTTCATTTTTTTATCATAGATTTTTTTTTTTATTTTTTTTTTTTTTATGAAAGTGCTGAATGTTATAATTAGTTCAATTTAACCATCATTTAAAATTGTAAAAAATTTACGGTAAGAAATAAACATTAACATGTAACTAAAATTAATATTTTGGTCTGTTTTACAGTCATGTCATTTTTTTTTTTTTTAAATTGTTAAATTATTTTATAAATTTCAGAGAATTTCTTTATTTTGTTTTAATTAGATTTATTTCGCGTTAGGTTGAATTTGATTTATTTCAAACATGTATAAAATTAATATATATAATTAAAATGATTAAGGTAAAAAATACAATTGAAAATGTAATTCAAAAATATGAAAACTACATATGTTCTTTCAGTTTTGATTGTATTGTTGATTAATGATAAATGACAATTTTTATGTCATTTTAAGCCTGCAATTTTTAATCTGAAGACGTCAAACTAAAAGGATTAGAAATATATCATGAAATTAATCCAAACTGTATTCAAAGTCGTGCGTGAGAGCTGTGTGAGGAACAGACCAAAAAGCATAATTTTACTGTGGTGTAAAACTCCAGTATACTGTGCCCTGTTCTTTTGGGGGAGACTTGTGTCAGGTCCGCGGGTCAGCCGAGCAGCTGCTGTGTTATCGGTCCTGGCGGGTCACTGAGGGTGGGATGCTGCCCGATCAGAGAGAGAACAGGTGCTGTCTGTGTGTGATGCAGATCATAGCTCACCACTGCTTGCCATACCAGCGCTCTGTGCTGAAGCCTGTACAAACACAGCGCATCACACACCAATCACAACTGTGCTTTACATTCCTAATCTGTTAATGCCTTTAAATGACTGCGGCACATCATGAAGAAAATTACATAGACTAAAAAGTGGGTTTACACGTCAATACTTTTAATACTAATAACAATTTTAAATGAACAGCAACACTTAAATTAACATTTAAATAAAATTAAATTATTTTGTGAATCAAATCACTTCATCCTCATGATACTTAATATTTATTTAGATTTATTTTACAAATTCTTCCGAACACTGGCAAATATTTATTGCACCATAAATATTAGCAATTTCATAATGTGCTTTTGGGCAGCTTCATATAAAGCTTCTCTGAAAAATTAAACCACAACAAACAATTTGCCTCAACAAAGTTAAAGTATATTTAAAAAAAAAACCAAAAAGAGCATTTCTTGCAGCTGTTCTGAGTCCTAGTTTAATCTCTTCACATCTGTGACCTGAGATCACGTTGGAATAATTGGTTTGGTAATTTCTCGGACTGATGTTAAACCAATGGCGTCTGATCTCGTGCTCTGCTGATGAACTTTTATTTTGGCTAGCTAACGTGTAAACTGTGCTAGCAAGCAGCTGCATGGGAAAGGAGGCCATAATCGTGATCTCAAGCGCTGTACTTCATTACTTCCACAGTAATAAACTCATGTTTTCCATTAATCATTAGAATTGCTTAGAAAGTATTGAGAACAGCCATTTGTCGGCACCTCGCTTTCCTGGAATCAGCATTTCTGCTGTGTCTTATAATTTCCCCCCAAAACATTTAACATGTTTCCCAGACTGACAGATTATTTTCTTTATTATTTAGTCTGCTGTGTATAATAGAGTTGACGTGAATTTGTAGGCCGAACTGGGCAAGCTAATTCACTGTTGCGTCCCTCTGGATTTTCGAATGGGTTTTTATAATGAAGGCTTTTGGGTAAACATGATTCAAAGTGACTTTTGGGTTTTGTTGTACAAAATAAGTTCAGTAAAATATACATTTGCGTGTGGCGCAAACACAAATAGCTTCAGAAGGACTGCAGTCCTCAAAATGATTGGCTTTTATGCAAATTGTCAGCAATTTAAATAGCTTAACCAAAAATGCAACCACAATTCTCCAAAGCTGACGAAGAATCAAACACATCTTCATCTAGAATGGCCTGGGGGTAAGGATTTTTTTAGCAAATTGGTATGTTTTTTGGGGGCCGAACTAATTTTAATCAAAGTGAAATATGGTTTGTTATTAATGATTCCTCCCGGGACTTTTCAAATTTGTTTTACTACATAAATTACAGTTAAATTTTAATTTTATGTGAATTTCAAAACAATTTTCATTCAAAACAATCTCAAAATAAAAATTTTTACCTAAAAGTGTACTTTTAATGATTAAAAAGTTTAAACATTTAGCTTTAGCCTCGTTCTGTTTTCCATATGGGGTCAGTGCTTTATTGGTGATCTGCTCTAAAGGTTTTCCGCCATTAATGAGTTTTTGATGAGCGTCCAGAGACAATTCATCTTAAAGGGGAGTGGATGGCGTGGCTGATGGATTGATGAATGTCTGACCCTTGTGTAAACAGCCTAAGGAGCACATATGCCTAGACGCGGCCCCCCGGGGCCCCCGCACATCGCACAGGGGCTATATCTGTGAGCCCGTGCTGACGGCCCTGAGGTAGGATGATAGATGAAGACGTATGAGTGCAGATAGACCATCAGATTATCGGTAAGTCTATCTGACGCAATGCTGTAATCAATCCCGTCCTCCACTCCCCATCTCTTTGGCTTCTGAGTTACGAACCCAGCGACGGCTCTGCATGCTTTAATTTCAAACCTGCTTTCCTTGAGCTGAAGTGAACTCACCACAGGCGAGGAACCCACGCCAAAGAAGACTCATTGGACATCTTTTGATAATTATGTTGTTTTGCTGCTTTTCTTCTCGTCTTCACGCGGATGTGATGTGCTCGAGCCGCGTATCAGACATTCCCTCTCAACTCTTGCCAGCACGTCTTGTTGAGATGAGCTAATTGCTAACGGGACACCATGGCCGCCGGTCAATGTGGGAGACACATGTTGAGCACGACCAGAGCCAGAGCTCAGGGGAAGCCAAGCCACCTTCGTGAAAACTCGTGAAAACAGCTACATTCGGGGATAAACATCCAGATAAACGGGATAATAATTGAAGCCTTTGAAAGCCGAGACCTAGTCCTCGCTTTAACTTTAGCCAAAGGCCAAAGACTTAAACAATGACAACATCTGCAGGCTTTGAGAAATGGTTTCATCGTGTTCGCTTGATTTCATGATAAATCATCATGTTGCCAGACCTTCTAAATTTGGTGGGTCCATTTATGATTGATGGGTGTAAGCGATCACAATTATGATGTGTGTTCCAATTAGTCGTCTGTAAAACCCAACGGTTCTCTAGCTACTGGTTTGTGTTGCTGGTCAAAGGGGTTTTGTGCACCTGCCAGCTAGTCAGACCTGCTAAACCACATTAAAGCAACTGGTTGTAGTCATTTCAGGAGAGATACGTTGTTTTAAATGCTGGTACCCAGTATGTTTTCCATCAGACTCTGTAACTGAGCAAAACTATATTATATACATATTTTTCAGGCCTAAATAATGTAAAATAAATAAATTAATAAATATATAAATTAATAATTAGAGTGATGTAAAGAATTGTAAATTTATAACCCCTTCCCCATTATTTTTCAAAATAATATTTATATAAAAGCATAAAATCAAAAATATCAGGGTGGTACAACTGTCCTGACATTATAATAAAGAGGACAAGCCACACAAAAATATTTTATAATTATTTATTAGAAGCAGAAAAATAACAAATCTTTAGATTTTTGGAAATCGCACCACATGACATTTTATAACCATGACTTGTCATAATGTTTTATTTATATATTTATATATATTTATTTATTTATATATTGGACAAATTAGAAATCAACAAATTTATTACTTAAAAAAAACATTTAAGTCAATGTGGTGGAGAGGTCGCACCACATGACATTTTATTTTTAAATAATTAATTAATCTGTTGGTTTCGAATGTTTCCAATGTCCTCATTTGTTAGTCGCTTTGGATGAAAGCATCTGCTAAATGGGTGAATGTAAATGTTAATTATCTATCTATGTTTTGCAGTTACAGTATGTACTGTAAGGCCTAAGGAAAATGCTATTACTCTTTATTGCAATACTAAAACTATTAGAAGAATAGTTTTCAAAAAGATATGATATAAACAAGAATGCAAAAACTGCATAGCTTAAAGCTTATAACTTGGAGATTTGTTTCAAACTAGATTTGAATGGATTCTTGCTTCATTTCATTTTTGCTATGTAGGTCTCTTAACCGGCCTCTCAACTGGGTATGATTACTAAACAAAATACCAAAACCATCCTTGAATGTTGACCAACATTTAACATCAAAATCGCTTTTTAGTAAGCAACACATGTTTTTGGTCTACAGGGGCTGTTTCAGTTTCGAAACAGTTAAACAGGGAGGTACGAGATGATGAATGAATTGACGGCTTCATACCGTGTTGGAGCTTTACCAATTACTAGGCAGTTTCAGGACACTTGGCAGGGTTGTATTCACCCTGTCAAACATGTTGCTGAACAGACGCAAAGCGAGCTCCCCGTTCATGCTGCGCAGTGGCATCCAACATCTGGCGGTTCTGACAGATAAAGAGGAATAAGGTGTTAGTGCAAGATCAGCACTAATGGAAGTATAGAAAAAGCCTTACCTGAGGCCCTCGAAAGCTCTTTTCTCGTTTTCTCAGATCTGGTTAAAGCTCAGATGTTTCCTCTACCGAGACTTAAAAAAACCAGTTGCTTCTAGAAGCCAAAAAGCCCTTTTTCCTTCTCCTACAGCAGAAGCGTATGCACAGTTCGCAATGAGGCTTTGGAGATCCACCCAGAACATGGCAACTTTATAGCACGGTGGGAAAAAAAAGAAGCTTCGGACACCAATTGGGTAAAATTAAATTAGCCCAAGTTTTGAAGCTAATTAGTTACACATGGGAGGCTGCTTGAAAAAGTAGGTTGTGGGAGAGGAACTTGAAAAGGTGATGACATTTCCAACATCTTGCAGCATTTTGTGGTGTGGGAAACTTACTGCAAACAATTCTGCCCGGGACGCGAATGTTGCGGCAAACTCTTCCAGCAGAAATTCCATGCAATTGCAAAAGAATAAAGGCAGGATGGGCTCTAGGCTAATAAGCGTTTCGTGATTGATTGCTCAGATCCTAATATTTAGAGGGGGTAGAGGCTTAGGATAATTAGGTTCAAATTCTGTGACAACGGTCCAGCTCTTCCTGCTATCTTTCTGAAATGCACTTCAGATTTATTTAGATGGCTTTCCTTTTAATGATGTAAATGTTTTATTAAGCAGCTTTATCGTGTTTATGCCTTCTCTTCCAAATAAAGGCGCACACAGCAAGGATTTTGTGAGGAATCAATACTCTGAAGTGGGTCTTACTTTTATTTTAGTTAGACTGTTGGGTAACTGAGTGATTTCTTATGTTATAATACTTCATTGCAAACAAACAAAAATGACAACTGAAGTTTTGGGGTTCTGCAATATTCCAATTGTAAAAGCTTTTATTGAATGACGGGAAGTTAAATTAAGTGCTTATTAATTAATGAATTAATGAATTAACTACTACTCAGTCCAATGCAAATTTTGCAGCAAAACATAAATAACTGTTATTAAATCTGACTTATTATGCATATTTATTTCCTAGTGTAGTTGTTCAATGTTGAAAAAAATAAAAAATAGCATCATTATCAAAACTTAACATTTATATTTGACAAATGCAACACAAAATGATTGCCATACCTACATTAAATAATACAGCTGTTATCTACTTTATGGAGAAAATTGGAGCATTATGGTAAATTTAGCGTTTTTTTCTACTATTTTACATAAATTAAAAGTTAATTAGAAAAAAAATAGAAAAAAGATATTTTAAAGTTTGTAAAAAGAAATCTCTTACCAAGGCTGCATTTGTTGATACAGTAAAAATATAATATTGTACCTTTATTGTTTATTACAATTAAAAAAAAAAAAGATTATTTGGAAACCATGATGCATTTTTTCCCCCCGGATTTTTTGATTCATTGACTGCATCCTTGCTGAATAAAAGTATAGAAGTATGTTTACATAAATAATATGCAAAATTACATGCAGTTTATAACTGTGTAAGCCACAAAGAAAGAGAGCACACGTAACATATTTGGCTACAATTGGACGACATGCGAGTGAGAGTGAATAATGACACAATATCTTATTTTTGGTGTTCCTTTAAAGCAGAGACAGAGCCTTGTTTAACTCGTCAATAACACTAGCTTCCGAATCGTGTCTGCACCGCTGTTCCCTTGAGCGAGGCCGTTAACCCCAGCTAGCTCCGGGCAGACTGTCCATGTAACAAGTGTACTGAAATTCCCTTTGGATAAAAAAACCATCCGCTAACTAACAAATAACCAACAAATGTCATTGACACTGAAAGGTCACTTGTTTTAACTGCGTCTGGCTCTCTGGTGCCTGAATCGAGCTCGGGGCTCCAGTCAAATTTACTGAGATATATTTCACCAGCACATTGGATTCTGCTCTATAACACGCAGAACTTCAATTTAAAGTGGGCACTAGGGGATCGACGTCTGGAAACAAACAGAGAGCGGCCTTGCCAGAAATCTCCAAACCAGAGAGCCGCACTGTATTAATTTCATTAATCAGCTCCACATGTGATCGTAGAGCAAGAGCGAGCGATAGAGAAAGAAGAAACCTGAGGTAGAAAGATAAGTGAGAGAGAGGGGGAGCTGGAGGACTGTGGGATATGATGGAACCACAATAGCACAGTGCCTTAAAGAAGTAGTTCACCTAAAAATGGAAATTATGTCATTATTATGTCATTATTTACTCACTTTCGTCTCATAGGAAAACTATCTGCTGTTGACAAAGGGCTTTCATGGTCTTCTGAAATACTCTTTATGTCCCCTTGGACAAAAAAAGTATATGTCCCATACAGTGAAACTGATATCTCCAATAAAAATTCCTCTTGGTTTTAGAAAATCAAGGATATTTATTACCATCCCTTGGTTCTGAAGGGAATTACTAGCTTTGGTAGAAGAAATATACAAATCATAAACTTGAGTTACAATACAGATGCTTTGATGAAAGGTTTTTACAGTAAAAGTACAAAGTGCTTTTTAATGTCGTATTTGTATGCAATTTGGTATCAAATGCATAAAGCACTTAGCATTTAGTTTTTTACATTTTAGTTTAAAGCAGGCTTCTGAAGATCTTTCTGAAGCTTGTAAAAGCTCTGACCCTATTATGAATTACTATAAATCATTAACTAGACATCAGCTTTCAAGCATTTGTAATGAGCGTAAACAGTTGGGCCTTTGGTCATACTGGATGTAGACTAACAATTCACAATGGATCCTTTTCACATTTCCAGGTTTCTCAGCAGTGGAAGTCGTCATAGTTGGGTTAACTTAAAGAGCAATGGGAGAGTACCACGAATATATATTTTTTGCACTCCAATTTGCTCAAATAGCAGAAGAAAAAACTCTAGGATAATGTTTTCATGACTTACATTATAAGGTATTTTTTTATTTATTTTTTGCTGATAACGGCAGTCAGAAGTGAGAATGTTAAACTTATTGTCCCCCCCGCACGTCCTGATTTTGCTGAGGTAGGCGTGTCCCTGGGTCAACATATTTTATTGACCCTGGAACAACATTTTATTCCAAAATTTTTGTTTTGTTCATACACCTAACCCTACCCATGAGTAATGCCTAAAATCAGAGACATTGATAGATGACTGACACTGATGAACAAGCACCAAACACTGATTGTAAGCCTAATCTTCACAAAAACTATAAACTGTTTCTTGAAATCTGATTGGCTAATCACAATGTTGTTCCAGGTTCAACAAAGATGTTGACCCAAGGACATGCCTAACTCAGCAAAATCAGGTTCTGCCTGTCAGTCCCATAGATGCTGCATTAGAAACACACCCACATTTGTGTTAATTAAGTAGTTGTGAATTTACATTTTGCAATTCTGACTTTTTTTTTTTAAGATGTGAAAATCTAGATTTTTTTCTGAGCTCACATTTTGCAATTTCTTCAGAATTTTTTTTCTTACAATTGCAAATTAATGTTGCTACTGCGATTTCACATTTAACTCTTCTTCAAAATTTCAAGCTTACATTTTGACGTTTTTATTTTACGAGTTTATATCTTGCATATATCTAACTTTTTGTCAAGTTTATTTTGCAATTGTACATTTTTTACGTTCTTTCTTATTTTTTTTGTCCCCTCATAATTCTGAGCCAACATTTGGCAATTTGGAACTTTTTAAGAATTGCAAGTTTATGCTGCACTTGCAATTTCACATCTGACTCTTTAAAAAAAAAAATCAAGCTTACATTTTGACATTTTGTTTTTCCTCGGAATTAAGAGTTTTTATATTGCAAATATTACTTTTTTCCTCAAACCACTAGATTTTATTGCTATTGTAAATTAACATTTCATTTTTTTTTTTTTTTTTACGTTCAGTGTGAACCAGTTCAATTGGTAGATCAAAAAGAATCATCTAAAGAATGATTTGCATAGGACATTGTTAGCTTGTCACGGTGCAGGTGATTTTTTTCATTTTTTAAAACATCATAGTCACAAAAGCAAAACATTACGTTTTTGAATGCAGTAAAGTAAAAGCAAAAAACCTAGCTACTTAAACACATTAAAGAAAATCATGTGACCCACACTGGTGCTGCCACATACTGTACAATTGAGACTGATATTTGTTTAGAGTTTAACAGAGGTTATCTCATTTCACAGGACGGAACATTCCTGAACATTAGAAGACATCTAGTTGGAGATATCTTGGAAAGTAACCACAGAGATAAAGAATCAAATTTAATTAATCACATAAAGCAGCTGGATGTCATAATTTGTCAGAGAATGTACACCCTCCTAATTCAAAATGTCACTGATAATGTTGTCCAGTAGGCTTTTGGGAGTATACAGTAATTATTTGTAACATATTCCCTACAGTCTTAGTCATATTTCAGCTGTTTAAAAGTATTTTCAGATTTTCTCTTCAGACGCTTTTGGCTCACAAGCTTTAGAAAAATTCAAAACATAACCTTCAAAATGTCTCCATAATTTAGCTCATAGCTTATGAGAGTAGTTGAATACGCCGCTGGAGATCCTTCATTGGAAATTAATGAATTTTGATTCAGTGTTTCAGATAATTGGCTGTTCAGTACAGCTCAACCAGTGCAACTTGTCAATGATTTTGTAGTAGTGTTTTTGAACTTCATCTATCCCTGTTCCACATTGTCTCTACAGAAGGAACTTGTTTTCATCATATTTGCTGAGGTCAAAGCTGTCTAAAACTATTTCAAGGCTATTTGAATTCATATGGACTCACATTCCCAACAATTTCCCCATGGCAGTGCTTTTCTTCATTGACCAGTTCCTTAGAAGAAGGGGTTGACCTGACCTGAAAAATTGGTTGTAAAGCAAAGAATAAAATAAAATAAAAGTGCAACTATGTAATGATACGGAAATGCAGAGAGTATAAGAGAGAAACCTGCCAATGGGGTAAAAAATAGGAATAAATAAATAAAAAGTGAAAGATTGGAAAATAATTCAGCTTTTCACACGGGATATGTGTTGAAAAATCATGAAGTAATGTAATTGTGTTGATACGATTTATTTTTAAGAGAATAATTCTACAAATATCTGGCACTTGATATTCATTTATTTCAAGATTTATTTCAAAACAACACAGCTGTGTTATTTTGTTGTAGTTATTGTTTTGCAGTATGACGCTTTTCAAGTTGATATTGGAGAGCATTGAAGAAAAGAAAATCTACTAAAAGTGAATGCTTGGGAAAATAATTCCCTGAGCTTTTCTCACGGGATATTTAGGCGTTGAAAAATCATCAGGAAGATAATTGAGTGGTAAGCATAGCTGAATCATTATCAGAGGGCTCTTGGGTCTTAAATTAAGACCGGTTTTGACACTTCAGATTGACTTGTGCTCAAGTGTAAGACGAATTCCAGTCTAGGGCTCAGGCAGCTTGCAGGGATATCACTTGTGTTATTGAAACACGGCGCTCCAGCAAAGTGAAAGACCGAGACACGGGCGGCAGCACAACGTCTCCATTTAGACCACTGAAAAACAGCTGCATCCAAATGTTCCTTCTCAGTAACCCAGAGGGGTCCCAAGCCATTGCCTCCAAAGCCTTCAGAGGGCCCCTCCAACCCCCCTCGTCCACCGCTCTAGACTAGAAATGGATTCCAGCACCGGTAATGCTGAGCAGGAACAAATGGGCTGTAGACCACCCCGACAACCCCAGTGCTCCTCGAGCTCCAGTGCTTACACAAATAAACCGCCAAAGATTTAATGACGTTGGGCTTTGGGATCTTTTTTTTTTTTGGGCCTGCTTGTTCATTGAAAGATCAAACGGTTCTCAAGCGCCGAGCGATTCTGGGAGTGCGGATATATATTCATCTCGTAGCTTCCCAGCATTCCCGGCAGCTGTATATTGTCTTTTCCACGTTTAAGGCCGAAACGCACATGAATTAACTCTCGCCATCTTGAAGACAAATGGTTGAGTTTTACTTTCCATTTTTATTGTCGACAAATGACGCTAATGTTGTGTAACCCTCTCCGTAAGGCCGTGGAAATTTTATTTCAGCACTTCGCTAGTGCGGATGTCAACAAGACACTCCAGTTTGTTTACACAGGCTAGTCATGCAACACGTAAAGTTAGTATTGCTAAAGCATAGTTATCCATCACCGTTAGTTTAAGATGTTTCCCGTGGCTGAAGAACACGTGCATTAAAAAATATTTCCTGTCTTGTGAGAGTCTACAAGGTGTACGATATGTGACGTTTGCATTCCTAGAAGCTGTACCTTTTGTTATTATCTTTTCTATGTTTAATTCTAAGGTGAAATTTGCTTTAACTCATTCCAACGTGAAGACAAGCAGGCAAGTTTTACTTACTAGTTTATGCCGACAAATGATGCTAATGTTTTATAAATGAGGCCAACTTTATTTCAGCACATTACGAATGTGCTAATGCACTAGTGTGGACAACGGTAGTGTTTGAAAACACCCCAGTTTGTTTACACATAGTCATGTAACGCAAATTTGGTCCCGCTAAATTGTAGTTATCCATCAACGCTAGTTTCAGACATTTTCAAAACTGAACAAAACATGTTTTGTTCTGAACAAAACATCTTAAGAGCATCTACGATTTGTGCAACATGTAAAATTTACCATGCTGCACTCATGAAAGATGGATTTGCTTTGTGCTTTTGTGTAAAGCCATGCGAAACTAATTAGCTGTCGACACTGAAAAAAATAGTTCTCCATTTTTTAGTTTTTTTTGCGTTGACAATTGAATGTGTGATCACCACTGTTGTGGACATTTTACTTCAGCATATCGGTAGTGTGCTAGTGTAGATGTTTGTACTAATGTTTGTTTACACATTCAAGACATCACATTAGTCAATAGTTAAATCCTCAGTCTTAGTTTGAGACAGTCCAACACAGTCTTATGACCAATTTGTATTTATTCATACGAGGTGGAAAATTTGTGATAATTCATGCAAACTCATACGACCTCACTAATTTGTCTAAACCCCAGTGACAGGTAGGTTTAGGGGCGGTGTTAGGTGAAGGTCATTTGAACAAATTCATACGAATTGCCAATTCATAAAATACATACGATTTATATGAGTGAGGTCATGTTTTTCATGTTTAAAGAAGACATGCATGAAAACTGATGTTTGTTGGAAGCTGTATATTGCCTTTAACTCTGAAGGACTAAATATGCATCAAATCTTGCCGTTTTGAAGACAACTGGTAAAGTTTTACTTTCTAGTTTACCTTTTATGTTTCCTGGGGTAACATAATTTGTTGACCCTGGAACAACATTTTATTCCAAAGTTTTAGTTTTGACCATATCTCTACACCTAAACCTTACCCAACCCATGAGTAATGGCTGAAATCAGAGGAAATCATAGATCACTGACACAAAACGTACAAGCACCAAACACTGATTGTAAGCCTAATCTTCACAAAAACTAAAAACTGGTTCTTCAAATCTGATTTGCTAATCACAATGTTGTTCCAGGGTCAACAAAGATGTTCACCCAGTACCACGCCTAACTCAGAAAAATCAGGTTCTGCGTGGTTCTCTCTTCAGGTTCTCACCGGCACGCAGTGAGACTATGCAAACTTTAATTCAGCACATCGCTAGTGTACTAGTTCCCTACTTCAGACAACAAAAAGACACAAGTTGGTTTACACACAGTATGTCAAGATAGTTGCGCAACACAAAGTTAGCAAAATGGAAATTATTATTATTTTTTTTTTTTTCTCAAGACTGTGAGTGTTTATGCTTCATTGATGCACATTGTGTCCCCCAATACACAGCTTCTGGGAATGTGGCAAAACCAATGCATGTTGCGTGACTCTTTGAGACTGTTTAAACAAGAAATACTTTTCAATTCAGTGACAAAAACATGATAAACTAAAGTTGAAGATTAACTATGAATTGGCAAATGCTGATTGCTAGTGCAGATGCTAACAATATACTCAGTTTGCAAACTCGCACAATACATAGTTAAGTTAGCATTGCTAAATCGTAGATATCTGTCAACGCTATAGTTTTAGATGTTTTTATGGCTGAAGAAGACATGCATTGTAAAGTACTTCCTATCTCATGAGCATAAACAAGTCATGTAATGTATAGTTTGCACTGCCACGTTCCTGTATCCAGTATAATGTCTTTTTCCGTGTTTAACTCTAAAGGCTAAAACTTGAACAAATTAACTCTCACCATCTTTAAGACAAATTGTTGTTTTACTTTCCATTTTTATGTCGACAAATGATGCTAATGCTAATGTTGTGTAACTCCCTCAGTGAGGCCATGCTACAGTAACTTTATTTCAACACATCACTAATGCGGACGTTAAGAAGGTGCTCCAGTTTTTTGATCATTTAAGTCATGGAAATATGTTGTACAACACCCAAAGTTAGCATTGCTAAATTAGAGCTATCCATCAATGCTAGTTTTTGATGTTTTCACGGCTGGAGAGGACATGCATTGAGAAGTATTTTCCACCTACGAGTCACGCAACATATAAAGTTTGCATTGCTGCATTCCAAGAAGCTGTGTATTGTCTTGTGTTTAGCTCTGAAGGGCGAGAAGCACATTTGTTAACTCGTGCCATTTTGACACAAAAAAAAAATTACCACTTTTCTTCTACAAATGACGCTAATTCACCCGCTCTGTGAGCCCGAGGAAACTTTATTTCAACACTACACTGGTGTGCTAGTGTCAACAAGACACTCGGGTGTGTTTACACATTTAAGTCATCACGTTAGTCGCGCAACACATAAAGTTTGCATTACTAAATCGTAGCTATCCATCAACACTAGTTCGGCCGAAGAAGACGTGCGCTGCAAAGTATTTCCTCCTTGTGAATGTCTATGAGTTTCAAACATATTTTCACCTCAAAGAGAGCAGGGATCATGTTCAGGATAACATATTATCTGGACTATGTCAAATTCCTTCCTTCCTTCCTTTTGATTTCTGTCTTTTACCCAGTTCCAGTTATGTTAATTTTGCTTCCAAGGTAAATTTGTATGCCCCTGACCAAAATACGATCTATTTTACACTGACAACAAACATTAAAATGTGATCATTAAGCAATTTCACAGATCTTGCCCTATCATTTCCGATCATTTTGACAGCTAGTTAAAGACTTTAGCAGTGTGAATATATGCAACTGTGAGAACAGTTAGGATTTCTCAGCGGATAGCGACTGGCCTAAACCGCGTTTGCCAAGATAATGTGTTTTTCAAACACATTAAACATCACTTAGGCCATTTCCTCCAAAATTCTCCTGGGTTTGCAAAAAAACTATTGAGCAACTTATCTTAAGTTCAACGTGCTTGTGATTTTGCATAATTTAATGCAACTGAATATCAGTTGAAAACTGCTTTTTATGGCAGTTGCAATTAAGCTTTGAGAAGTCTGGTGACAAATGAGAATTTTAAATAGATGCTTTAAAAGGATTAATTGTCCGTGGCTACATGAGAGTTGGACAACCGTGGTCTAAAACTGGCTATGGCTCCGTTCCAAACTCAGTGAGCTGTTTTTACTGTCTATTGCCTACACAGAGAGCTACATTCTAAGCCTGGAACCAGCACTGAACTTCATAACTTACTGATGTAAAATTCTACATCGGCAACTCATTCCAATAGCACTTTTTATGATACATGTGCCTTGCTATTGATGCCAATAGAGTTTGCTGTTGGTATGTTGCCAAGCTAACTCAGTATTCTTTGTGTACAAATGCAGATACCAAATATTGGAAAATAAGGTATTAAGAGTAAAACATTAGGTAAAACGGTCAACTGTTTATTGATTGGAAAATGCTAGTATAACTTCAGTTTTTTTAGTGGAAAATAATTGCATGTTATTGGGAAGTTTTTAAGCAGGTCTTATGTGTTTAAAAAAAAAAAAAAAAAAAAAAAAAATTGCCTTGGCATTGGGAGTACGCCTACAATGACTTGGTCTTGGTGTGTATATGTGTGTGATTCAGTGAGAGCGTGAGTGTTTTATGGTCTTCTGAACATGCAGAAGAATACCAGCAACTTTCCAAGTTCTGCTTTGCACGTTACAATCGCCAGGGGTAAAGATCTAGCTGGTGGGCTCTGGCCCACAACAACAAGTGTAGGAGAAATGCTAATGCAATCAAATATATTAAATACATGTGCATGCATTTAGAACAAGAGAAGAAAATGGCTTTGTTCTGAACGTCTCTGTTCTTTCTTTCTTTTTTTTTTTTTTTTGTCTTCACGATTCCCCCAAATGTTTGAAGTGTGCTGTTTTTTTCTCTAAGAGCCAAAAGACTTCAACCTCAGGGAATTTTGGAGAATATCACCATGACATAGTGTTCAAATATATAAAGAATATTTCAACAAAAGTGAAAATTCTGTCATCATTTCCCACTCAACTTCATGCTGTTCCAAACCCACATGACTTTGAAAGGTAAAATCAAAGAAAGTACTGTTAGCTCTTTTAATGCTTTTACAATAATCGGGAATTGTATTCCAAATATTTAATTTTGTGTAAAAAAAAAAAAATCACCTCACTCACTCACCTTTTCTGTGTAAAATTAGGATAATAAAAAAATTGTATCCAATTTTACAACATGAACCACAAAAGCCACTAAACAAAAAAAAAAAAAAAAAAAAAAAAACCATACACACAAACAAACATAAATGATTCTAAGATTTCTATGTTTCCTAAAATTACATATCTAAACATTCTTATATCAAGATCAAGCATTGAAGTGAGAAGCAATATTATGCTTATGCCAGTGGTACAAATCCCAGTAGTACAATATTATTATTCTTTTTTGTTTTGGTCTTCATTGGTAGATATTGTTAATTTTGTTTTAAAGAAAGAATTAGCTTTTATTTTAGTTCCTTTTTTTTAAATGTATTTCTCAAGTAAATCTTGGCCCCATTTACTACAATCATATGCACCTATATTCTTTGCATTGGTGCATTTTTATGCATTAATTTAATTCATAAACAGTGTCGGGAATGTGATGAAAAAATAGTAAAAGACAAATGTGAGGAATTTACAGCATGGCTGCTTGGTCAGAGCTGATATGGATCTGCAGAGCTCTGCCTGGAGACCAGCTCCTGCTCGCAGTATCAAGTATGTCCAAGAATAGCTGGCTTGTCTGATCGCTATAGTGCACAGGACCTGCAGTGTGTGTGGCCCACGTTTGCCTCTCTGCCACATGTTCACACATACTCAAACACATTTCACTTCACTTACATGCCTGCACTCACCCCATCACTACAAAGTCACAGATGTCGCACCATGGCTAGAAGGGTTTTCATTGTGGTTGGCCGGGTCACAGGAAGCCAAGCAGCTTTTTCTACAACCCAATCACAAATGTAGAGACTTGTTGCGACTGATAAACCAATAAAGCAACAGCAAATTAAGTTACAATCCTAAAAGAATCAGGCATATTAACCACTTACCACCTGCAAACCGCTTAACAAGGTATCAATGCAATGTATTAATTCTTTTCATTGCAAACACACTCTTTTGTATGAAATGTTGGGTTATTAAACACTGAACCTTCTTTAAAACTGCAGAATACCTAAGCAAAAGCCTAGCAATAATATACAAAACAGTAAACATCCAAAAACTATAATTGTGAACTAACCAACACAATATCGTGCCAATTCATTAATAAAAAAACCAAATACTAAATCGTACATAATTTACAAGTCCCCCCCCCCATGACCTACCTCAAAAATGCTAGTGGCCATCCAAAATACCACCAAACCTAGCAACACCCTGGCAACCACCTGAAACACTGCATACACTAATAAAACAACCTATGAACATACCATCGACCACCCACAATGCCTTAGCTACCAATTAGCAGTTCCCCACAAACAAACTTCAATACCACATGCACATCCTGGAAACAACTTCCTGTACCTGCCAAACCATCAGAACTTCCCTGCACCAAGAACAACACAGTAACAACCTAGCAACATGCTACCAAACAATGAGAACACCTTAGCAACCATAAAGCATGCCTCAACAGTCACCAAAGCAACCTATAAGCAATACCATAGAAAACACCTGAAACAACTGTTAAGCATTGTGCTGCAGCACCCTAGAAACCACTCAAAACACCAAAGTTACAACCCTAGCAACCACCTCAAACACTTTACGAAATGTCTAGCAACAAGAACAATCTGGTAACAACCTAGCGATGCTTCGGCAAACACTTAGAACACATTAAAGTGCCCGTATTATGCCTTTTCAAATATGATCTTTCATGCACTGTGTCATGTAGCTGTGTGTGAACATAAACTCTACAAAGCTGTGATGCCGACAGCGCACAATAAATAAAGTTATTGTCTATCCAAAAAAAAGAGTCGGCTCACATTCCCCTAAATGAGTCGTCAGCAATTTGAATATTTTTCTGTTACAGATCCACGTCACTAAGTAACATATTTGCATAACGTCCGTCCACGTTCTGCTTCGCAAACAACTTGCCCCGCCCACAAAAAGTACAATTTCCACATGGATTTCATCATGTCAAGAAGACGCTTTATCCTGTAAAAGTAAATTAGTTTTATATGCCCTTCCGAAAGGTGAATACAAAGAATGAGTGGTTAACATTTATTTTTTGGTTAACAAGAGATTGCACCTCAGCAGTACAATCTCTTGTTGTGGTCGCCTCCTTTTACTGATGACTGCTTTTTTCCAATCTTGGAGTACAACGTGATATTCACCAAACACTTGGTCTTAAAAGATGGATCAGTGCCCAGTTTATTTGGACCGGCTTGCTCCTCTGAACTTCTACCTGTAAGTAAGA
>JAUMHP010000079.1:12587939-12611710 GCA_032361065.1 Enteromius trimaculatus | reverse complement strand
GGACATACTACTCGCCTCGCATGCTGTTTTTCGCGTACTATATAGTAGGGAAGTAAGCGATTTCGGACGCAGCGTAAATAACGCTTAGAATTGTGCAGATTTTAAAGGAAAAGAGTGGTGTTACTTTTTAGAACATAAAGCTCCTTTACAAATATGAGCGTTGGTATGGATTTAAGCGCACACACACTCTAAGTTCAAATCTGAGTCTTCACACAATACATAAATGAGGCTCAGTAAGCCCTAACAACCACCCAGATAAAAACTAGCAATAGATTAGCCTAGAAATCCCTGACGACACCCCAGTAAACGTCCGCTTCTGGTATGGCAAGAAGTCTTAACTGGCAGTCATTAGAGTATAAGTAGACTGTGCTTAATATCTCCTAACAGTTTATTTTGATGGATTCATGTCTCATGACAATTCGTACATATTTTACAAGGTGGCTAATTAGTACAAATTCGTGCGACGTATGATTGTGAGACTATGTTGGATTTGCTGACTTTTATGCTGGAAGGTAACACCAGTGACAATTTTTTTATGAAAAATGTATTTTAAAAAATGTCTGCTGCAAGGTATCAAACCCTATGTTGTCAATCACATAATACTCAGCAAATTAATAAAATATTTTTGTTAAATGGTAAAAGCAGTAACACCAGGGCACCACTGTTTTTATTTTATATTTTATCATATGTATTCAGCATTTTATTTTGCCTTTTATATCACATGTTTGATAGTTATGAATACATTATTGTTTTTTAAATGGTTAAAAAGCCTGTTTCTGACATCAAAATAAAGCCCCTGTCCCGCTGTGGGGACAAGCATATTTGTGGTGCTTGGAATTTTATTTATTTATTTTATAATTAATTAATTATAATTAACAAATATTGCCACATTGATGGCTCAAGAAGGTGTAATTGTTCAAATAACTTATTTAAGCTCAAGATTAAATATCCACCCAGGGGTGTGTTTCTCCAAAAGCAACTATGGTCACAAGTTCCATCATTACCAACCCTAGTTAGCTAACCCTGTTTTTGGGAAACACTATATAACAAACAGATGCCGTGGTCTATAATATTATTTAGATGTGCACACTGATGCCAAATTCATAGTTGGTGGTTGTTATTTCAATGTTGTTTTGTGATTTTCTTGGTAACCATAGGATAATCATCCAAGAAACCATATTTTAGTTCCTCAATAAAATGGTTCCTTTACCCACTGTTTCTCCGAAGGGCCATAAATCCATAAAATGGCTCTTTTGAACACTCATACAAATCAACAGAAAATAAAACCAGGCCTGGAACGGATGTTGAATATGTTCTTTGGGTTTTCTGTAAGCCACATCACACGTCCATCTAATCCACAGCTAGTTTGTCTTCGGAAATAAAAGGTCAGAGGGTTTAAAGGTCTATCAACGACTTCCAAATCAAATACTAAAATGAGTGTTTAGCGTTCATATTATTCATATTGACATAGGACCCCGAGAAACCTGACCTGTGATGGATACAGCCTCTCGGGTTTCTATATAAATGCAGCAAAACACCATTTGCCTTTTGTAATCAGAGTTATCAGGTGGATGACTTTTAATAATCTAATCTGTGATCTGTTGGTTGTTCCTCATCTAGCAGATGCTGTTTTGTCCAGAACTTTATATAGTTTTCTTACAATAAAGACAATCCCCTGGAGCAATGTGAGGTTAAGCTGTTGTATTACATGTTAATGGTTTGACAAAAATGTACATATAAATTAGGGATGAACAATGTTAACACGGTAACGCATGCGGTTAATCCAAAAAGCGTAATTTATTAAAAAAAATGCTAATTAATCATTTTATAAGGTTTGACCCCAACTTCTTGCCGTAATCCCAGCATGGAAGGTTATCTTTCACTGTCTGATAAGGGACAGCGAACCAGTGTTGCCAGGGTCACCACTATTTTGAAAATGCAGTTGCAGGAAAAAATAACAGAGCAGTGTGCATGGGTTGCAAAACATGTAAAACATCTAATCAGACATTTAATGTAATTTTACAGTTTTAGAAGCAAATCGAACAAATCAATGTATAATTTACAGTTAAAAACTGTAAACTGATATTCCTAGAAGTCCCTGCGTGACACTCCACAGGTATTTTGGTAGACAATCATGTTTGTCAATCATGTTAGGTTTTTTTTATCAGTTACTGTATGTACATTTGGGCTTTATGTTTCATCTTCTGTTGTTCAATGAATATTTATTGCATTATTTAGGTTACATACTGTATGTGTTACCATGATGGTATTTTGTGTTTGTGTGAAGGACTCTGTGCACCCTCTATGTATTAGTATATACTTCTGTTTGTGATGAGTCTTCATCTGGCTTTTGTTTTACCACTTGCATGGTGTTTGTTAGAATGTTATTTCGTTTATGGCAATTATGGCTTTCGGTAATTTGTGATTTGATACACTATCTCACAAATCATAATTTATATATCAAATGACTTATGTTGAAATTATAATTTCTTACAAAAAGAATTAGTATCTTTCTATTGCAACTATTGGCAGAGGGTGAGTAAATTCCGACAACGTTCAGTTTCAACTGAACAACTTCATCACCATTTTCACAGTACAGTTTACATACATCCCTCCTTTTCCTTGCCTTTGCACACTGGAGAGAAGAAAAAAGTTCACGTGAAACATAATGATCCATCCATACAGGCAAGGCTTGACTGTGTTTGTTTACTTTAGCCTGACGGGACTGGAAAACACTAGAAACCACTCTCGCATTCAAAGCCAGCCAAAGGTGCACGCTCTCTTTCAAAGCGGTTCGTAATTTAGTATGGAATTTGTATATTTGTACAACACCAGTAGCCATGGGCTCAGAGCATAAATTATGCATAACCAATGTATTCGATATAAAAATTAATTAGTGAGGCACATAAAAAGAGATCTGCTTGCCAAAAGTAAACAGAGAAAGGGACCATTTCGGCACCTGTGACTTCTTAACACCTTTTTCCAAGGAAGATTAATTGTTAACGCAAAGCCTTTAGGCAATGGAACTGCCAGCGGCGGCCCTAGACAGAGCTTCGAAACGCTCATTGTCAAGGTATCACTCAGGTTTGAAGGGAAAACACACAATGGCTCAAAAAGCCTCCATCCCTTACTGCCATTACCGAAGAGAAAGTGAAAAAAAATAAACGTTGCTTACATTTGGTACCGTGGTGCCGGGTTAAATTTGACAGCTGTGTGTGCGAGGCCTTCGGTTAAATTTGTATATACAATCCAGAACCAGATCCCTCCAATCTGTCACCCTTCACCCACATCTATGATCTTAAAATAGGAAAATGTCTGCTACATTTTTCATATGTGCCATACTGTATAATCTCCTACAATGCAAGTCAAATCATCTTAGAGATCAAACTGGGAACCGCACAGGCGTGAAAATCACTTGCCTGCAGTGGGCAACTCCCATGGCAATTAATCACCATGCTTAATTAAAAATGCTAATGTGGAGAAAAAAGTTGGTTCTTTATGGGTATACTGTATGTGGTGTTTCTCTATGGCCAGAAACAGCAGTTGCGTGATGGAGAAAAAGGTTATTTTTTAGCTTTAGCCACTTTTGGTCTTGTGAACTATTAAAAAACTAAATAAACACAGACAGTTTATTCTGATTATGTATTCTGTTATGGTAGAAATGGAAATTTTATTTTAAAAATGTCATTTCCAACACCAAGGTTTTTGAAATAAACTGTCAAGCTTTGTCTTTTTTTAGGTCTAATTTCAAAGCTATTATTTACATAAACAATCTTCAAATGTAATCATTTACAGACTAAGAAGAAATGCTGCACAATTAAATATTTAGTTCCGAAATTATATTTACAGATTTCTTTATAGATTTATTTCTCATATATCACAATATTTCATGAGAAGTTCTTTACTAATGATGTAGTTTCTTCAGAAAATAAGTACACTTAAAATTAATGCAGATTGTTTTTTAGGTTAGGTTACTAACGTAACCCACGTTCCTTGAAGGAGGGAACGGTTACATATGGGATCTCGCATGAGAGACCAATCGTCTTCGAATCTTTTGGAAAAAGCCAATGAATATTGGCGTGCAATAATTACAGCATGAGTATAAGAGGGCACAGCTGGATTGCACACGCAGGTTTTCGCTGAGGATCCGAGTCAACGTCAGCGTGACCAAGGGTCGTGGCAGAAAGATATAATGTCTCCGTTCCCTCCTTCAGGGAACGTGGGTTACGTTCGTAACCTAGACGTTACCCTTTCAGTCGAATCACTTCGACGTGGAAGAGGCCATGACCCTGAGCCGCGTTACACGGAGACACTGGTGCCGGCAGGCTGTATTGCAGCGTGTTGACAGGAGAGTCTGCACGCAACCGTCCCAACGCCCTGGGAGCCACACTTGGGGCCCCGTCGGGATGCCTCCTTCAGTTTAAGATATTTTAGATTTAAAGCTGTAGCATAGGTTGGGGGGCGAAAAGGTATTCTGAAAAGGTATTCTACATGGAAAATTTTAAAGCGGGAATGCACTATATCGATAAGATATGGATATAAGTGAAGGGAAACACAGCCTTCTGGCTGACTGTGGAACAAAAATATTAGCCACAACCACTGGTGAAGAAAGTCCTGTGGATCGCAGTCGGACTGACTCCGCTCTGATTCCGACTGCGGGGCAGGAGGAAGAGGGTTCAACTTGGCATCGGGGAACCGTTGAGATGCACAGCAGCAAGCCAACACCAACTGGTCTTCCCGCTACCTGCTTGTCTGGTTTAAGACACAGTCTCTTCGCGGAAGTCGTAGAACCTGGTGAAGGTGTTAGGTGTTGCCCAGCCCGCAGCTCTACAGATATCTGCTAATGAGGCACCGTGTACCAACGCTGAGGTGGAGGCTACACTCCTTGTGGAGTAGGCTCTCAGACCTAGGGGACACGGCTCTCTCTGATATAGATATGACAGGGAGATGGTTTCCACCACCTAATGGGCCAGCCTTTGTTTGGAGACAGCATTCCCTTTCTGCTGACCTCCAAAGCAGACAAAGAGCTACTGAGAGCGTCTGAAGCTCCGAGTGCGGTCAAAGTAGAGGCGCAGTGCAAGTACTGGAGACAGCACCTCTAAGGCCGGGTCTGCCTCCTCCTGGGACAGAGCTTGCAGGTTCACTACCTGATCTCGGAAGGGTGTGGTAGGAGCCTTGGGCACGTAGCCGGGCTGAGGTCTCATTGTTACGTGAGAGTCAGCCGGGCCGAACTCTAGGCACTTTTCTTTGATAGAGAAGGCTTGGAGGTCCCCGGCCCTCTTGATGGAGGCCAGAGCAATCAGGAGCATTTGGTGACAGGTACTTCAGCTCGACTCATGCTAAGGGCTCAAATGGAGCAAGCCGCAGGCCGGTTAAGGTGATGGCAAGGTCCCAAGAGGGTACCAAGGGCGGTCTCGGGGGATTAACCCGACGCGCACCTCTGAGGAACTTTACGATGAATTGGTGCTTACCTAGGGATTGCCCCTCAACTGTATCATGGTATGCTGCGATGACAGCAACATACACTTTAATAGTCGAAAGGTACAGCCTGCGCTCCAACTTTTCCTGCAGTAAGGCAAGCACGGCTGCAATCGAACATCTCTGTGGGTCCTCGTGGCGTGAGGAGCACCAGTCAACGAACAGACCCTGTCTCAGAGCGTAGACCTGCCTTGTATAGGGGGCTCTACACTGAGAGATGGTGTTAATCACGGCTGCTGGCAAGCCGGAGAGGTCTGCCGCGTCCCGTCCAGGAGCCAGACGTGCAGGTTCCAGAGATTGGGATGCGGGTGCCAGATCATGCCCATCCCCTGAGAGAGGAGGTCTCTCCTCAAGGGGATTTTCCAGGGAGGGGCTGCCGCGAGGAGCATTAGGTCTGAAAACCAGGTCCGGGAGGGCCAGTACGGCACTACCAACAGAACCTGCTCCTCGTCCTCTGTGCAAGGAGGCTCATTGGGGGAAAGGCGTACTTGGCCCCGGAGGCCAGCTGTGTGTCAGTGCATCCGTGCCCAGGGGGCGCCTCGGACAGGGAATAGAACAGGCGACATTGGGCAGACTCGGGGGAGGCAAAGAGGTTTATCTGGCTCCATATCAGCTGGACTACCTGGGGGTGGAGCCTCCATTCTCCAGGGTGGGTGGATTGCCGTGAAAGCTGATTGGCTTGCGCACTCAGAAACGCATGGTCAGATTAATGTTCCGGAGAATGTTTTCAGCAATCGTGGAAAAATCAGCTCTTTCTCCCGGTTTGCCCAGGGAAGACCTAACGCAGCAACTCTGTGCACTCAGAGGTCAATACAAGATAGAACACAAGATGACTGGTACAGCTGGTGTTCTAACGATTTATCCTACCTTATCAGATTTTGATACCTCCTGTGAAAAAATGGGTAGCACAATTCGTGCCCTTTTGATAAAAAAAAAAAAAATGATAATTGTAAATGTCGCTAAATAAAATGTTAAATAAATTTACAGACTAATTAAAAAAGGTTAAATGATCTAAAATACTTATTTTTTTATTTGTATTATTTTCTTATCAATTCATTTTTTTTGTGTGTGGTTAAAAATGCAACAAATAGAAATGGTATATGTTTTTTTACTGTATGTATATTTTCTTGTTTTTAATCATGAATCATACTTTTATGATGGATATTCATGATTTAGTGTAAGAAAGTCTGGGACAAAGGTAAAATAAACTAAATAGGAATGCACAAGACTATTTAGAAGATGAAGATGAGCCAAATCACTGTTCAAAAATCTGTGAATCTGCATCTTTGTGAACCACCATTGGCACTGAAATCAATCAGACTGCACCGTTCTCTCATATTCTGGAAACCCAAGTGCCACGATCATAATTCAGTTACAGTATATTGGAAACTCGCTAAACAAACTGACATCCGTATACTGGTTTTACTTTCAACCACAACCTCTCAGACCACAAGCCTGTCAGTTACAACCACATTTCCATGTCATATAATAAATATAATGGTTCTTGATGGACATAAATATCTGTTAGTCAATGAGACAACATACTTGAGCTTTGATTTCGGACTTACAATATTAATGGCACAGCAAAAACCTCCAAGTAGGAGAATATGAGTTATGATGACAGGGAATATATAACTTGTACTTCAAACTTACTAAATAAACCTCTAATAGTGTGTTTGAATGATAGTGATGCGTATGATTTAGGATTTTCGCTCTTCTTTTTTTGTTGTGAATACACTTCCAAGTTGGAAAAAAGAATTTAATGCTTGTTGATGGACATGAATATCTGTTAATCATCGAAACAAAGTCTTGCGCAAACTCTAAATGTGTCATCGTTTTCATCAAGCCAGACCTGCCAGTAAAAATTATACCCACAGGAAGATTAATTACAACCGCTTTGAACACCAGTGCATGCGTGTTTGTATTTTTCAGCCTGTCACTGAGACAAGGCTGTAAGTTATTTGATTGGAATTGATATTTTCCAGTGTTTAATCTCCAGGAGTTGTGTATCCTGGCATTCAGAAAGCTGTTTATCACGTACAACGTTCTGTTGGGTTCCTGTGAGCTTGGTCTCTGACTCCAGCAGTTTTGAAAGTGCCAAACAAATGCAAAAGCACAGCTTGGACGGCTGAGATTTAATTGATCAAATTGTGAAATCACACATTCATGGAAACTTTCACAGATGTGGAGAGTTGAAGTTCAACAGGGTGTTTCTGGTTGTTATTATCAGCAAATCGAATTAATTAAATCAATTTCATCAATGGATTTTTCTACAAATTCCAAGAATTGTGCAAGGACGATTTAGCTTTTTTTCCCCCGTTGAAGTACTATCTGAATGGTAAATCAATTTAGTGCATAAATAGCATGTAAAAGCGTATAATTTATTCAATGATAAAAACTGACAGTCTATACCACAAACATTGATTATTGGCATGTTTCACAATTATGAAAGCCAAGTTTTCAAACACAATCTCACGGTAATTCATACATATTTTACGAGGTGGCTAATTCGTACAAATTCGTACAACCATTTTAGACAAATGAGTACAAATTAGCATGAATTTGGGACCTCGTACAAATATGTACGAATTGGTCGTGAGACTGTGATGAATTTTTACATTGGTTTTTTTTTTTTTTTTCAGTTTTCTAAATATGCATTTCACAATTATCAGTTTATTTATTTTTATTATTAATATTATTTAATATATGTATAATAAATATAGTAAATTTCAGCTTATGTCTTGCAATTTTTAGTTTACTATTGACTTTATATTTTGCCATTTTTTCTCAAATTTACATCTTGTAAATTTATCATTGAAAGAAAAAAAAAATTATGTCATGATTTTTGATTATTTTATTTCTTACAGTTCTTAGTTTAAATTCCCAACTGAGTTTCTCACAATTCTGTTTATTTTTCGTAATTCTGATTCATAGCTTGCTTTTATTTTTCACGGTTTTGCAGTAATTTCTTCCAAATCTGATTTTCTATATTACATTAGTTAATTATTTTACATGAGTTAATTATTATTCTATTAACATCTCAAAACAATTATCTGTTTCTCAATTTTGATTTATTTCTAACAATCTTTCATATAACATTAAACACAATGATTTTTTTCCCCTCCCAAGTACTGACCGTCATGTTCCCTAAACATTAGCCTCTTTTACCAACTTAGAGCTCAGTTGTCTGCCCTTTCTTGTCTTTCACATGGTTTTTACACGTTGTAAAGTTAAAAAACAAAAGTGAATCAGAAGTGGAGAGCTGTACCCCCTGCTGATCACCAACAGCTGTTTCTTATTCCAGTGAAAAGTGTGAAGTGACTAGTGTTTACATTGCTATCCACAGATATCACTGACACAAGCACAAAACATCTAGAATGAAAGAATGTGGAAAGCCCCTGACGTTAAAAAAAAAAAATTGAGAAATAGCAGCAGAAATGTTAGACATAACAAAAAATTTTGAGATGAGAGCCATCCATGAAAGTATTTATTGTGCACTCACTATATCCATAAAAGCATGATTATATTCACATATATACTGCATTAGTGCAGTATTGAAATAGTTATTGATAAAGTGCCATTTGAGGCTTTAACTTACTGTTAAAATAAATATTTTTGTATTTTTTTTTTTAAAGTCTCTTAACAAGGCCACATTTATTTGAGCAAAAATATTTTCAAATAACTCTTTTCAATGTGAATAAAAGTAATATATTCCTGTGATCAAAGCTGAATTTTTTTTTTATCGTTACTCCAGTCTTTAGTGTCACTTGTTCCTTTAGAAATCATTCCAATATGATTATTTGCTATTCAATAAACATTTTGTGTTTTTAGTGTTGAAAACTATTTCATAATTTAACATTTTCTGCTTAATTTTGTGGGATTTTTAGGATTCTTAGAAAGTTTATAGATAGAAAGTTGATAGCAAATGTGTGCTAATTCTTCTTGATTTGTCAAAACACCGGTGACGGGTAGGTTTTGGGGCGGGGTTAGGCGTAGGTTCTTACAAATGGACAACTCGTAAAATATGTACGATTTAGCAAAAATCTAAATGAGCTTGTACAAATTTGTACGAATAAGCCACCTTATAAAATATGCACAACTTGCTGTGAGACTGGCCTGGATTTATACAAAAAAAGAAAATGTGTATATACAATGTAATAATCTTAAAACATGTCAGCATTAAGTGATGCTATTTTAATAAAGTCATGTTTATAAAAATTACTTAAATGTCCTAATTAAACTATGGCTTAATCCTACCTTAGGCTAAGCCCTGAAACCGGTCCAATGATTCTAAATCAATATTATATATATATTTTTGTTCTTAAATATATGAATGTACTATTTTATTTTTGGGGGAAAAGGGGAATAAAATGTAATTAAAGCATTTGAAAATGTATTATATCAGATTCAATATAGCGATTATACAAATTGAGGGATTTTGTCATAAATGGCACCTTAATAATTTAATAGACTAAACAAAATTAGAAAGGAACACAGTAGAAAACATGACAGCCATGATAAAATGGTTCACTAGTCTATTTATGCTATATTCCACATCATATTAGACCCAGAAGTGAAGCATCTAATAACACCACACAGGACTGAAGGGCTACAGAAGAGGGCAAGATTTCCAGCGAATAACAACTTTAATTTCCATATGTTCTCCTTGTTTCCCTGACGGCCGGTTGTTTACTAAGATCCGCAGCAGTTGAAAGTCCAGCGGTGTGACCACACTCTCGTATTGTCATTCCAGGGATGCATATTTTGCAGCGCTGGTTTGCGAGGCTGCTGACTGTTCCCACATGTCTGAAAGATGGAGACGGGCGGCATATCGCTGGTCACGCGGGTTAATGGTTGCTTTGGAGTGGATCTGCCCGAGCAAGAGTCTCTAACTGCCTAATCGCCCCCATGTGCGTAGCGTCAGGGCGTATGCCATCCAAAAAGAGCTGATGCTTTGGCAATCAGAGGCTGGAAACTACAGGAGAATAATCTCTTCCAGCTTTTGGTGCGATGCTACATTTGTGTCGGTCACAGGCAGTGGGGCGGTAGAGATGGGGTTTGTGGCCTTCCAGGACCTTTCAGTTATATCAGGATGTTTTTTCAAATCGCCAACCTTTTAGAAAATAAACTCAAACTTTTTATCTCAATAGCTGACTTTGACTTCTTAAAATGTATTACAACTGATACACAAGTTTACTATTGAGTGTATAAGTCTTTTTTTATTTTCTTTTTTTTTTCTGAAGCATTAATGTCATTTACATACAGTAGTTCTGTTATTTTAAGTCGTCTAAGACTTATTTCATGCCTGCAATATATATATATATATATATATACAAACACACACACACACACACACACACACACAATAATATCAAATGTATACACATACAAAAGTTTAGCTGACACACACACACACACACACACTGAAACAAATTAATTTAAACCTGTGAGGGAAAAAAAAAATAATATTCATTATGGTCAAGCTTTATTTTCAGGTTTAGTTCTCACTATTAATGAACCATTAACTATGACTTTTGCCTCAAATATGTCAATAATAGGCTTGGTAATTAGCAAGTGGTTATAAATATTGGTCCTTATCCTAAAGAGAAATAGAAAATTTAAAAAACAAAAATGTTTAAGTAATTCAAGCTATATTGAAATATAATATTTAGACACACAGACACACACACATCAATAAAAAAAAAGAAACCTGATAATAATAATAATAAAAAATATATAATAGCCATATACAATATATGTGTGTGTGTGTGTGTGTGTATGTGTGAGTGTAAAAATAATTTTTACCACCAATGTTGATTTATTCTTTTTACTTTCACCATGACCTAAGATCTGCTTAGATGGACGGCCGTTTTAAGCCTTGTATAATGAATGACTTCAAAATCAACATTTATCCACATTTATTTTGGGGGGAAAACCAGCATTTTCACTTGGTGTGAAATAATGTGAAATACATTTAAATGCTTTCTGCAAAACACTCTTGGGGTTGTGTTTAAAAAACACAAACATACACACACACACACACACTCACAAAAAACTGAGGAGTCTTCATTCTCTAATGGCCTCAACTCAATTTGACTTTTATTGTCAGAGTTTGAAACCTAGAGGGATTGTTAAAAGCCATAACTGATTAGTGTGTGTTTACACAATTACAGAGCGCATTAGTTTTGACATCTGTAGGCACTCATCAGTTTAACAAAGCACATTTATATTTACACTAACGCCATCAGCATGGCAGAACTCTGTCGACCATGACATCTGCTCATGTGATGAGAGAGTGCAGATAAACAAAAGCACTGGGAAACAAGGACAACTTCTTATAAATCAATTAAGCTATCTGTTTTAATACGTCCATTCATAACCTGATTCACTGACCAGTTATTTTTATGTATTTTACAATATTTGTTTTTAATATTATATTGGTGCATATAAGCTTGTTCCTTAATTTAGTTAAATAAATGAATACATTTATTGTATTTTAATATATGGTTGAATTCACAAATAACATTTATAAACCATTTAATTTTGAATAATTAAAAAAAAAAACTTGATTTGAATCAATCTAATAAATAAATCAGTCTGAGCCATGTATTCCTGGAGAATATTAGGGTAGGTTTGCACAAAATCAATGTAATAAAAATTCAAACTTAAGGTGTTTTTCTGTTACTTTTGCCGGTGACAATGTTGTTAAGACTGTCATTGTTTACTCTGAATCAACAACAACAAATTAAAAACGCTAGTGTATATTTATAGCAACGCTTTAGTAACACAAATGCTGCGTCCGAAATCGCATACTGCTTAAGTAGGTACTACATTTAAAACCGAACCTACTACTCGACCATTAAAACAGTAGGTACTATATAGTATGAATGTGGGTAGAATGAATGGAACTCGGACGTACTACATCCGCTATATTGATGTTGTCACTTTCCGCATTTTTTTAAATATGATGCCTCCTCTCCCGGAGCCTCATGGTATAGGAAAGTGTCCATGGTATGCTTACTACAGAATTCGGCCGGAAGTAGTAGGTCATCCGGGTACTTCTCGCCTACTGAATTTCGAATGCTATGAATTCGGACATACTACTCGCCTCGCATGCTGTTTTTCGCGTACTATATCGTAGGGAAGTAAGCGATTTCGGACGCAGCGCAGGTCTTTGAGGGTCAGAAATCTGGCTGATAAGCAAGTGATCAAATCTTATTTGACACAGAAACTCCCAAATAAATTGTTAAAAAAAAAATTCTTTTTAGATTCTGTCTCTCACAGTGGAAATACACCTATGCTGAAAATTATAGACCCCTCCATGAAGTAAGAGAACTTGCAAAATCAGAGGGTGATCAAATACTTATTGAATTCACTGTACATGTGTGTGTGTGTAAAGTCATTGAGTAATTAAAAAATAATGTACACCCGAGGTGGAGATCGCGTTGGGGCGGTTATACCTCGTGTGCATTATTTCTCTAATAATTCAATGGCCCTGAGTCAATTATTCAGCTTATACTATGGTTGGCACACTTTAAGACATCGATCATTTAATAATTTTAATAATTTTGCTGTGGTAAGCATAGATATTCATATATTAATCTATGGTTGTAAGACCTTTGAAATAATAGAAACCATTTAGATAAGGAACTACGTCCGCCATGCGGTTCCTTGAAAATAATTGTACACCTTGGAACGTTTGTCAGCCAATCAGATTCAAGCATTTAACGGCCCCGTAGTATATATATATATATATATAGTATATATATATTTGTGGTGTCAACATTAGCCCGTTAACACATTGCAAATAGTTTTTTCAGATCAATGCGTTAAAAATATTTTATGCAAATTAACGCAGGGGCGTGGCAAGGATTGGTCACCCCACTCACAACTGCTGCTTCTGTCACTTTTTCTCTTGACAAGAAGTGCGTTTATTCAGTTGCAGAACATCTTTACTACCACATCAAATGGGAGACATTTCAGACATGCATTCCACCCCCCTTCAGCGCCAGGCAAACGATATTGTGCTTGCAGTGTGCGCTCTTCAAATACATGCACAAAGACACCAGAGCAGGCTGTAGGCTGTATACTTTCATTTCAAAGCGTGAAATAAGATACGTGCATGCAACGTCGTGGTCAGTTAAGTCATGAAGCTTCCAAAAAGATGATTAAATCTGTCTTAAAACTGTGCAAACATGTAATATATTTAAGAAGATGTCTTTGAGTAGCTTTATGGATTCATCGATGTTTAATTTAGAACGTGTCTGATAACTTTAATTACAATTTCTGTATATCTCTGCTGAAGAGCACAAGCAAATATGACATTTATTTTAATGGTTTTATGAGAAGATTGTTTGATTTAATGGTTTTATGAGATAGCTTTGTGAGCTATATATATATTAATCTTGATTTTTTTATATCACAGTGGAAAAAGGAACCATAAAGGTCTGTTCATGGACATGTTTTTCTAAGCTAATGTGCACAAATGCATTTGGCTGTTGTGCTGAGGTATTGTACATTAGAGTGTTCTTCAAGTTGTGGTGCTTAAATTAAACCTTTCTTTAGATCTTTGCATGTTTTCCCCCCACCTTTTTTCCATTCCACTGCCCTGCATTTCAAAACGGCAGATTAAAACCAAATTCATTTGCCTAAAACAGGACTGGCTGGATGAGTGAGATCTTTTTACATGTTAAAGTTGTTTTTCACTCTGCTGCTTGGGGAAATGGTTGGGAAAATGTACATGAATTTATAATTTGTCTTTCGCATCTGTGTTTGTATTTGCATTGTCTAGAAATAAATGAGGCCCTGAGAAACACCTGGGCCACCATTAATATCTGACAGGGTGACAAATGACGGATTTCATTCCAGTGTCATGTTTTGATATCTAGAGATTGTGTTTACAAGATTTCATTTGTCTATGAACACTCAGTGAAACAGCACACACTTTTCTTTTCTTTGCAGTCTTAAAAATCACAAAAACAGATCAGATCATTAGGATTAAAAAAAAAAAAAAGAGAAAGAGTTGGCTAAAGCTTCAAGAGGTAACTTGAGCAAACCTCATAACTCATTTAGTGTCTTCTCTTTTATTTGATCTGCCTATCATGAACTGAAATACCATTTACATAATCATGTGTTAAGGAGATGTGAATACAAATATGACAATGGATAACATGCTCAAATTCATTTCCCACAATCTCCACCCACCTCAGTGTCACCCTAAAAGTCCGGAAGAGCTGGTGTTAAGACCAGCTGCCAATGAATCAGTCTGTACATGGGTGAAGAAATGAGCTCACAGGCCCTGAGGCGATAAGCACTGGGAAATGAGAGTTTTGACAGCAGCTCTTCATAGGAGCATTTGTACAGCAAGGCAGGTTTTGAACAGTAATGTTAAGACCAACATTAGCGCTTCAATAGTATAGCCCCTGAGATGTAACATCTTTGACTTTAATTAACTATATAAACCCACCTGCCATATTTAAATTTAATTTAAACCACATGGACTATTTTCCAATGTCTATAATACCTTTCTGGGCCTTGAATATGATGGCATGTACCACATACTATGGGGTTGTCAGTTATGCATTAACAAGATTGTAGAAGCACCTAACCCTGATCATTTATCATCTAAAACAGATATTTCCTAAAAAAAAATATGATTGGTTGATTGGAATATTAGGTCCCACTTTATATTAGATGGTCTTAGATGTACTTACATTTAAATTAATTATTTGGTACATTGCACTCACATACATGTATTTATATTGTACTTAAATTGCAAAATAACTATATAATTAGATATTTAATCAATTTCAATCCCTTGCATCTTAACCCACCCTTAAACCTACCCATACCACCAAACCTGTCCCTAACCATACCTATATCCAACCTCAATAGCAGCAAAAGTGTTTTACAATACACTACGCCCATAAGTACATACTGTAAGTACACAGTTCATGAGGAGTTACCATGTAAGTACACTGGTATTACAATGGTGCTCTAAACACCAACTCCTGCCACTTTACATATCCCTAAACCTACTCATCTCCACCCCCTGGATCAAATAGTTCCACTTACTCTTATACATACTGTTGTTACAAAATGTAGTTTTATAATTGCTGTTACACGAGTACTTAGTGAAGTGGGGAAAAAAGTGTTGTTACCAATGTGGTTACACATTTGTACTTACACATTTTAACATTACACTGTTACATGTGTGTAGTTACACAAGCATTAGAGCTGTGGATACTATGTACCAATGTGTACTTACACTGTGGTTACATACTAGATACACATCTTGTTTCTAAGTACACAGGTATTAGGGACACTTAATATAAAGTGGGGCCCATTATATTGGCAGTTAATTATTTACATGTTTACAGCGTTTAGGTTTATTAATTAATTTATTTTTAATATTATTATTTAATTTGAAGAATATTCTCGCAAGGTTCTTTCAAAGTTATAAATAAATAATTATGCATTAATATTAATAGAATATTCCTAGAACGTATTATCATGTTGTTTGCAGTTTGATTCATGTTACTAGGTATTCTGATAAATGTTATCAGTGATTTAATAAACTAAAATTCATATCTGTAGCTCACATGTGATCTGAAAAGATTGAAAGCTGTATATTCACACTGGATCGTAGACTGTAAGAAGTGCATCCTCATTTTGCACATCCATATTTTACTGATGACATAAAAAAAAAGAAAAAAAATTTAATATGTTGATATAAACAGCTTTGCAGAAGTCTCTAAACAGCACCTTCTTTTGTTTTCTTTCATACTGTGATGACTTTTATGTATAAAGAACAAAACGCATAAACTCACATGAATTTAGATAGTGCTTTACAATGGCCTGGAAGAAACAGGTTTGAGCCCTGTTCTTTTGTAGTGTGTTTCCCAGAAAGATGTGTTGTGAAAGCATGTTTTTGCACGTACACTCGTTTCACTTTTCACTACAAGGTATGGAGTTCCACTTTTCAGGTGTCAGAAAGCTACAACCAGCCTATTCAAGATCCACAGTGACCTATCTATAGGGTATTTAATGCACTGTATAAATTTTGCTTACAGTAGATGTTTACGTGCTGCAAATAAGTCAATCTCTCATTTTTGCTTCCTTGGGCAAGCATCAGAGTGCAGTGTCAGTAAGGGATGTGGAGCTGAGCTGCAGTTTTACATTTTTTGCAGCTCAGGTGCTGGACACATGAGACAAGAATAAGATGTGTAAGAAGTACCAATACTGTAGTAAAAGCTGCTTAAAGTATTATACTTCCTATAATGCTGTTTCTGCCAGTCACTGCCAGTTAAGTAGTAAATAAGTCATCATTTACCTGATGTTTTTTCAATCCAGAATAAACCTAATACTGGGAGTGTCCCATCAGAGAAAGCTGGAGTTAAATATCTGGCTCAAGGGAATAGTCCAGATATCTTATGCAAACAATTTAAAGTCGGATTCTACAGGAAAAGAAGCATAAATGTCATGAATATGAAAATGTGAAAATCACGTAATGTAATTACAGTGTGTGTAAAATTTTCCAGTAATGTCACAGTAATAAAAAATTATCTGGTCATCAATAATGTTCTTAAATTATCAGCACTATACATTATTTATTTATGATAAATAATTATTATTTTTTTAATAATCAACAATTTTACAAAACATTTTATTGGACATTTGTCTAATGGTTTTTAAATGGTGGCCTATTCAGAGACCAGAGAAAAATTCCCATTATATTCACACAACAATAAAATTTAATGGTCCCTTATTGTTTTTATAACTATAAGTGTAATGTTCAGGGAGTCGAGGAAGCGTCTGGATTTAAATGCAAGACAGTCAGGATCGATACCGGCAAACATCGTTGTCAGAGGCGAGGCTGAATTGTAGTCAGAGTTCGTAGCGTAGATCGTGCGAGGGGTAAACAACATCCAAAGGGCTAGGCAGAAACGTTAATCAAAGACAGGCTTCCAGACGCTCCAGACATAGTAGCCGAATGGAACGCCCACAAAGGCGGGTCAGACGGCGGAGAAGTCCACTTGGGTGGAGCAGTCAGCGGGAACAACAGAGGCATGGCTCTCCAGGGTGGAGCATACGACTGCATAGTCGAACTGACAGTTCAAAGGCCTCTTCAGCCAATACAGAGCCAGGCAAAAGCTCAATAATGGCCTCCATGGCTGATTCAGGGCGAGATGAATGTTCAAAGGTCTCTGTGGCCAAGTCACTGGCGGGTTCAGGGGTATTAACAGGTTTGAGAGGTTCGGGCCCGGACTGAACTGGATAACAATGGGGTTCCTGGGAACAGTGTGCGGCCCACACACTTAACATGGCAACTGATATGACTGGAAACACAGTGGACAAGGAAACAGTCTCTATAATGGCCTGTGCGGGAGCCATGATCGCACCAGCAGCCTTTATGGACTTCAATGGGGGGTCTGACAAACAAGATATGAATCTGCCATACCTAGGAGCAGCCTGGTAGTCCTTAGGAGCACCATCCACGACGCCTGGGAACACTTGGGAGACGTCCGTGATGGTGGAAGACAGAGGCGCGGGCTCAGGGGTATCGGACATCTTGTGCGATGTCTCGCGATTGGCAGCCATTTTGTGTGCAGAGTCGGAGGTGATGACTATCTTGTGTGTGGCGGTCTCGTGATCGGCGGCCATTTTGTGTGTGGCGGTCTCGCGATCGCCGGCCATCTTGTGCGAGAACGGCGCACGCCGAATGGCGAAGCAAGTGCCGATCCACGAGCTCGTTTTGCCGATCGCGCCGCAGTGATTCCCCCGATCATCACTAGCTGGGTACTGGAGTCCCATCCCCTGAGCTGGGCTGGCACATCCAGCTGATCGTTACAATAAGAAAAAAAACTTTCTTTTTATTTTAATGCTGGGCAACGATTAATCACATCCAAAATGAAAGTTTTTGTTTGTATAATATATGTGTTTATGTGTCTGAGTTTATTTATTATGTATATATACAGACACATATATTTTGAAAATATTTGCATGCATTTAAATGCATATATAATTATGTTCAAATAATTAATTATTACTATATATAAATATTTACATTTAATATATAAACATAACATATTTTTCTTAAATATATAATACATGCATGTGTGTGTATTTAAATATTAAAAACAGTACACACACATACTGCATATGTTTGCAAAAATGTTCTGGATGTGATTGTCACGGTTGTGCAAGGGTGAAGCACAAAGAGAGTCAATGTTGCCATTAAACATATTTTAATCTTTAATGTAGAACACGAAGGAGCAATTTACACAAACTCTTCACATAGACTTTGACAGACGAGGACTGAAAGACAGAAGGCAACTTATAAAAGGGAAACAATAACTGATAAGGAACGAAACACACCTCACATGAATAACTAATTAACAGAAACTAGGTCACAGGGAAAACCAAAGAGCACGTGGGGAAATGACAACAAAAACATTCATACAAGTAACAGTGATTATTCACTATTTATCTTTGGCCAGCACTATTTGATTCATTTATTTTTAGCTGGGCGTTTTGATCATTCAGAGAACAAAATATAATGTTTTCAGCTAGTTTTATGCTGGAGAAGTACCCTAAAAAATTATTTCATATCTTTTTTACCCAAATAGTCATATTTATATTAAAGATATATATCATTAACTTACTGCTTTGAATGTTTTAGAGGTGAATGAGGTACAAAAGTATCCTTTTAAAGCTACTGCCTTAGTAACAAGCTGATGACTTATATAAAAAAAAAATCCTGCTCTGTCTATAACCCCTGAAATGGTTCTTTGGCATCTGTTTAAATAGGACATTCAATTTTGTAAAATGTTATCTCAAGGACTTCCAGTCATTTGAACGTCCTGTGCCAGCCTGGCACCTTTCCTATGAGCAGTCAATGAAGCAGGGGGTGAGCACCATTCTCTGGCCCCTCACACACGGATGAGCAAACACAGAAGCTCTCATCCCACTGCTGTTTCACTCTCTGTAATGGAGCCTAAAGGGGGGAAATCTTTTACTGGAAGGCAGTCAGGTGGATGACAGATAAGAAACATCCGCTCTGTCTGGGGATCTGTGCTAAACACATTACCTTTATTACACCCAGAGCACTGTAGGTCGCATGGGTCATATATTCATTCAGTCACTCATTCCTGACAGAATTATTTCAAGAATAAGTATAAAGTGCTGTGTCCAGTAGAATTAGTTTATAGAATTAACTTATAGTTAGCTAATTTGTATAAAGTGGACTATCAAAATAAAGTGTAACCCACACCACAGGACCCGAACCACAATGCAAGATGGGATATGTACCGTACAATTTTTGTTCAGCACTAATTGTTGGATGTGTTCATGCTATTACGTGATTTACATAATTCCTTTAGTGAATTGGGTATAAAACAACACAGGCAACCCTATCAGCGAGCACAATTGATTCTTAGCAATTCCCCTCTGAGTGTTTATGTATTCTCAAGGTACCTTCTCTCTATATCTCTATTTCCCGTGCTTCTTCTCATGCGTAGACGCAGCAGTGCTTACAGTAAACGTGTTTACATTCACAATGAGGATGTTAGGCTTTGGCTTTGTAGATTTAATTGGATTGCTTGGCCTTGCATTACTCAGATCAGCGAGAGTTATTTCAGGTAGAGGTAAAAATGGTGCTTGCCTAATCTAACAAAATGAAAGAGAGAAGAAAAAGTGTTGTACTCTAACGGTGGTACCAATATAGTACTTTTTTACAAAAATAAGACAAATAAATACAGGTAATAGCTGTTTTACTGTGATCATGAACAATAAAACAAAAAAGAAAAGAAAAGAAAAAAAAGAAGTTGGATGGTGGAGCCTGGTGTGTCTGTGACATTACCCCCTCCTCCAGGGCCCCCTCCAGAGCCTCCTCCCGAGGCAGGACCCCTCCGACGCCGCGGTGCTCTACCTCTGCCTTGAGGTGCAGGTAGATTTTGATGTGAAGAGGGAAATTCCTCCAGAAGAGTTGGATCAAGAACATCGTCCCATGGGACCCAAGATCTTTTCTCTGGGCCGTATCCTTCCCAGTCCACCAGATACTCTAATCGACCACCACGACATCGTGAATAGATGATATCTTGGACCTTGTAGATGGCTCCATCCTCTGTGTCCAGCGGAGAAGGAGGGGGTTCCTCTTCAACACCAGGCTCTGTGTAGGGAAGAACAGGATCGTGATGGGTTTAAGGAGTGACACATGGAAAGTTGGATGAATACAGTATTGTGGGGGAAGTTGAAAACGGACTGGATTGATCTGCTCCACTATTTGGAAGGGACCAACAAACCTGGGACTTTTAAGTAAGGAGGAACCGCCCCACATCCTGGATTTTCCTTTCCGTTGTCCATTTGATTGAGGATGGTAGCCAGAGGTGAGGTTAACGGTCACACTTAGGAGCTTGAAAAGGCCTTCCACACTTGTGAAATAAACTGAGGTCCTCTGTCTGAGACTATGTCCTCAGGAAGACCAAAAGGATGGAAGACATGGTGAAATAGTTGCTCAGCTGTTTCAAAAGCTGTAGGCAGACCCTTGAGGGGTAGGAGACGGCAGAACTTTGAGAACTGATCTGTTACAACAAGGATACATGTGTTGCCATCCGATGGAGGTAGATCATTGATAAAGTCTACTCCTAAGTGTGACCAGGGGCGGTTAGGTACCGGGAGTGGAAGAAGTTTGCCAGATGGAAGTTGTCAAGGTGTTTTAGACATGGCACATTCCCGGCACCCTCTCATGTACCTCTGTATATCCTGTTCCATCCCAGGCCACCCAGGATCTTTTAGGAGTGAAAGAGTTCTGTTGGTTCCTGGGTGCCCAGTGTCCAATGAGGTATGTGAGGTGTGAATGAAAGGTTTCATTTCTGGTTGTGGAATGAAACGAGGATGGTTTGAACAGCCCAGCAGAGTTTCAGGGTCTGGATCGGAGACAATTGGTGCATCTACCCATTGGATGGTACTCACAAAGAGACGGTCTGGTAGAACAGGTTCTGGAACTTCAGGATCTTCCTCCTTGCTGTATAACCTGGATAATTTAGAACCAGGTCTGTATGAGATGGAGAAGCAAAAACTGTTGAAGAAGAGAGCCCACCTGGCCTGTCGAGGATTGAGTTTCTTTGCCTCTTTCAGATATTGAAGATTTTTATGGTCAGTGAGAACAACGAAGGGGTGAACCTCACCTTCCAACTAGTGTCTCCATTCTTCAAGGGCCAACTTGATTGCTAGAAGTTCCCTGTTACCGATGTCATAATTGCATTCCAACGGGCTAAGCTTCTTAGAGAAATAGGCACATGGATGGAGTTCTTGAGGAGTCCCCTGCTGCTTGGAAAGGATGGCACCTACTCCACTGGTTGAGGCATCCCCCTCCACGATGAAGGGCAATTGAGGGTCAGGATGGACCAGAATAAGAGCAGTGGTGGAAGCAGTCTTCATGCGTTGAAACGTTTGTTCAGCCTCTGGTGTCCAGGATAGGGTTTTTGGCTTGTCTCAGAGTAGAGAAGTAAGGGGACTGACTAGGATAATGTAGTTTTGGATGAAGCGACTATAGAAATTAGAGAAACCTAGGAATTTCTGGAGCTCTTTATTGGTGGTAGGTGTGGGCCAAGAGGTGACAGCATTGACTTTTCCTTCATTCATTCGTACTCCAGTGTGGTCAATGTGATAACCCAGGAACTGCACAGTGGATTAATTAGTCTCTAAAGATCTTGTGCATAATGTTCTGAAACACTAAAGGTGCGTTTACAAGCCCATAAGGCATAACAAGATATTCATAGTGCCCTGAGTGTGTTATGAAGGCAGTCATCCACTCGTCACCCTTTCGGTTTCTCACCAAGTTGTATGCACTTCTTAGATCTAATTTTGTGAAGATGGACGCACCTCTGAGTTTCTCTATGGCAGTTGGAACTAGAGGAAGTGGATAGTTGAAGAGAGCAGTTGATTTTTTAAGTGCACGATAATCAATACAGGGCCGAAGACCTCCATCCTTATTGGTCACGAAAAAGAAACTGGAAGCAGCAGGGGACATCGATGGTCTGATATATCCTTGTTGAAGGGCCTTTGTCTCAGGAATGGAGAGAGGATAGATCTTTCCTTGGGGCACTGGAGCACCGGGGAGCAGATCGATGGCGCAGTCCCATGGTCTGTGTGGCGGCAGTTTGGCAGCTATCTGGGGACATAATTATTGTACTCACCACAGGACGTGGAGGATGACAGGGACACTCACGGATGTTGTGTCCTGATTCTCCACAATAGAGACACAATCAATTGTTTAAACGTTGTTGGCGTTCTGCTGTGGTGATTCTCAAGATGCATGGGTTCAACGTTGGGGTCTGGAGGGCTGTGGTCATCTGGCGGGCTAGGAGAGGCTGCTACAGACTGAGTTTGAACTTGCTAGGACCTTGTTGCAAGCCGGGTTTGGTGCAGCGGGTGCTGGTGATTGTGATGGTGGCGAGGTAGTGAGCAGCGCTCGTCGCAGATTATCAACCAGTTCCTGAAACAGGTCCGGTGTACTCATCCTGCACAACTGTGTTGGTCTTTGCGTTGTTCTGTAAAGAAGAGGACTGGATGCTGCGGCTAAGTAAAATCGAAATGTCGTTTATTTACAGTGCAGTATGAGTCAACAGTCAATGGAAGATCAACACAGGTGAGTAATGCAGGAATAGAATTCAATGATCTTTCTCTTTTCTTTATCTTTGCAGGAATCTGTGAGCAGAGGAGAATGGAGGAGCAATGGAGGCGACGAAGGGAGACAGCCACAGACCACACACGCTGAGGGATACACAAGGGAGCCTGGGAGGAACACGAAGACTGCAAGGAGTATGGAGAGGAGAGACAGGTAAGTAATCAGGTAAGTATTCGTTAAAGATGGCTCTTGCCTGGAGTTAGTTCACTTCATGTATGAATACGCTCGGACAGGGAGTGCAGTGTGGATTGTGCTTTTATATGGTGACTGATGAGGCTTCTGAGTGGTGACAGGTGCAGGTGATCAATAGTCCGGGGAAAGTGAGCGCTATGATTGGATGGTGGAGCCTGGTGTGTCTGTGGCATGTTGTAAAAGCCAGCGTGTCAAATTTCCTGTAATGATGTGTAGCTGACATTACAGCATTCAAATATGTGTTGAGGTTAAATGGTCAAATAAAAAGCAGACCAGAATTACACAAATCTAAATGGGTAAAACAAACACTACGAAAATGAAGTTAAGATTTTTCATTAACACTTTAGAATACTGTATCTTACTTACTGCATAACTAATAAGAAGTTACTGTGGAACTAATAGGTTGTTCTTT
>JAUMHP010000079.1:12567538-12577866 GCA_032361065.1 Enteromius trimaculatus | reverse complement strand
GTGGACTCACCAGTTTGCCAGAAGGGGTGCAGCGGAACGCAGGGCTGAGTTGGACAGCGAACCGACTCAAGACAGCAATGCGTGTGTCCCCGGAGGGACTGGCCGAAAGCCCGGGAGGAAGCGGTGGTAGGAGGCGAAGAAGTAATGGGAATGGCGGAAGGATCCAGTGCGGGTGCTGGCGGTGGCAGTGTTGTGGCTTGCTGGCAGAATAGCGATACAGTCTTTCTATTTACAGATCCCATGGAGCATTGGCTCAGTACAGAGCCTGGCAGATCCGTGACAAATAACTAGGCCTTGTGCAAGCAGGTAGTTTAATTAAAGCGATTAATTAAATTGTATGTGTTTGTGTTTAAGATATCAAAAAAGATCATATCAAAAGGGATCATTAATTAGCCTGTTAAATTAAATAAACACAGTGTATGCAGCTAAATTTTCCTTAACTTCTCATTATAGACTGTTAAACTGATTAACTGTTATCACAAAGCTAATGAAGCCGAGGCACTGCTCATTAATTGTGCTTTTGCCATTATATCAGATTTCTCTGCATACAGTAAAGTGAGGACAAACCAGTGTGTTTGAAATTCTCTCTTAATTGAGAAAAAGAAGAGATAAAAAGTTACTGACTAGCTACTTTTTGAGGTTCGGAAGTCTGAGACCACAAAATGATTTTAACTTAAATATAAATTATCACAAATTATAATGTCAGCATCAAAATATTATAATATATAAATAGTATGATGGTCTTTCAGAGATTTTCAGCTGTAAGCAAATTGTGTTCAGCTGAACCACTGTTTGTTTTAACATTCTCAGCAGCTGATCCAAATCTTTCTTAGTAATAACAATCAACTACGGTTTCCTTGGAAATGTATACACATACTGTACAAGACTTGTTCCTCAGTATTGTCTGTTGTCCACGTTTTGTTGTTGACTCTTATTATGGTGTGTGTCTTTCATTGTTTCTTTGTCCATTCAGGTATCTATGACAACTCATTCATATCGCCACCCACCTTGTCAGTTTCTATGTCAACAGATTAACCCCACCTATACACTACCTCATTCCGTCCACTATACATGTACGTGTGCGTTCCTAGTGTGACTTTGTCGAACATCATGGTATTAGCCCCTTGGAAAACTATCTCTTTGTATCCCATCTTTTCAGTGTTGTTTGGATTATCTGTGTGCCGACTTCTACTCTGTCTTTGTACTATCGCTCTAGTTTTGCCCCTTTTGGATACTGTCTACTCTCGCTGTGTTTACCTGTTCATCCTTGTGCCTTGCCTCCTCTTTATGTGTCTGCTAATGATTTACCCCGCCTGTATGACCATGTTTGAAAATAAAAGCCTGTCTCTCACGACTGTCCGGCCAAGATAGGATTCAGTGGCTCGATCACTCGAGGAATGCATAGAAGAATTTTTGTTGTTGGCAAATAACTCTGATGCGCCTGACCGACTGTTGATAGAGTTATTTTGTGGTGGCATGAATCTGCCATTTAGAGCAAAGCTCCTTCACGAGGGTCCTTAGCACAGTTTCTGGACTTTGCTCTGATGTGTGTGGGCTTACTATTTACTGTTGGTAACATAGAGGAGTGTGACTCTAACACCGAAGCATGATGTGGATGAGCCAGAACGTGACCTTGAAATGGCGGACGAGCCAGAGCATGATCACAAAATGATAGACACTCAAGAATGTGTTTCCAAGACAGCGGATTTCACACCAATACTTTACCACCGCACAAAATGGCACCGCAGAGCCTCCATATAAGATGGCTGCCACAACAGAACTTGCCAACACGGAAGTCAAGTCTCTGTCCTCCCCTGTGAACCAGAGTATCGTGGATGTGGCCCCAGAATTTCCCCGGCTGTATGAGGCTGGTGTCCTGCGTAGCGGACCACTCAATGATGTCAGTGTGGTTAGCAGGCACTCCCAAAACCCCTGTACTGGCTATCACAGAGGCTGCACCCCTCCCTTGTGTGGGCCGCTCATTGCTCAACGGAGACCTCATCTGCCCATGTTTCTGTCCCAAAACCTACCTGATTCAACTCACACCGTAGATCCTCCTCAGGTTTCGCCAGCTGCCGCACCACCTTCAGACATGACGGCTCCAGCCGTAGATTCTTTGGAGGGTCCTCTGGTGTCTGCACAAACCCCTGAGGTTTCGGCAGTATCTACCGAGGGTTTGGAGGTTGGGTTTATGATTGCCAGCTGGCAGTGCCTGCGAAAGACACTAGAGGGCATGTCGCCCCGGACAGTATTAATATGCTCGTGTCTGTTGTCCGCGTTTGTATAGGACTCTTATTTTGGCATGTGTCTCTCTCTTTTTTCATGTCCATTCACGTATCCATGAAAACTCATTTATGTCTCCACCCACCTTGTCAGTTTCTATGTCAACATATTAATTCCGCCTATTTATTACCTCATTCCATCCTCTATAAAATGTGTGCGTTCCTAGTGTGACTTTGTCGGACATTGTTGTATTACTACTGATTAATCAACTCTAGCTGTGTAGCTGTGTTTATCTGTTTATCCTTGTGTCTCGCCTTTTCTTTATCTGTCCACCAATAATTCATCCTACCTATACGGCCATGTTTGAGAACACTACGCAACACGTGTATAGTCAGCTGTGAAAATACTAGCTTATTATCTATTACTAATCTATTTTATTTTATAAACGCATTTACCAGCTGACTGGTTTTGTCTGTGTCTTTCTTGTTTCTCTTTTTTTAATTCTTTACGTCAATATATTAGGTGAGAAAGGTTTGGCTGACAAAAGTTTGTGAGCCCATGCATTACATGTAAAATTTAAAATAAATGTGCACATTTCAATGTGTTTGAAAGACACTGAGTGATATTTCAAATGAATAAGAATTTGTTCATAAGTACTGATTTCTTTACATCCAGAGGTGAAATGCTGTGTATATATAAGCAGCGGCTATTTTTGGAAAAAAAATAAAAAACTGCTGTGTGAGTAATATTTTATCTTGTAATTAATGAGTAGTAACTGTGGTCTGATTACAGGCATTTTATACAATATTATCTAATTACAAGTCTTGAATTTGATTGGGTAATCCAGATTACTGTACATGTAATCAGTTATTACCCCACCAAACTGCATATAAATTATGTGACGAAGCCCTTCCAGTATCATTTTGCTGTTGCAAAACGAGGCAATCAGGCTTGGACTGACTTTCCCAATGGCTAATTGTGTATACTGGCTTTAATCATGGTTAAATTGTTGAGGGAACAATAGTCTAATCTGCCTGGGCTCAATGCCGTGTCCACATCCTCACCAAACATAAATAAAGCGGACATAAAGATGCATTTGTGTTAACAACAGATGGGTTCTGTGAACAATGTTAGCATTAGCTAGAATTAACAGCGAACAATGACGGTGTTTACAGGCCCAGATTGTTGCTAATCCGAGTTCAATTCAATCCAATCGCAGACTCCAAATACACTGTTTATATGTAACTTAAACACCGGGATCCGATGGAAATCTTTGTTTACATGTGCGTCAGATGTATTCTGAGCAAAGAAAGGAGTAAGAAGTGTCAATGTTACCACATTTTCAAACATATTAGCCTCAAATCTGGAGCAAAGACTACTCATCGTTAGATTTGCATGGCAGTTCTCTTCATATAACACATCCATACCAGTTGTTTCAATTGGCTTGAGCTCAATTGTTTTTGTTTTTGGTTTTTTTTTTATATGAAGGGTTTGCTTTAGTCAGATTATTAGGATGTAAACATAGCAACTAACAAATTTAAGAAAAATGTGTCATGTTTATATTTAAAATATTTTTATATATGATACAATTTATATACATATAAATATACACATGTAAATATGTAGTAAATATACTCTGTATGCATATGTTCTTATATATCCAGATTATAAATACACACAGTACACACAAATATGTAAATAAAAACTTATTTTGGATGCCGTTAATAATTTGAAACCACTGTTTAAAAGACACTTTTATCCAAACTGTGCTATTTTAAACATAATTATTAATGATAACAGATGATTTAATGACTTTTGACAAAACATGTGACTTAAAATATACTTTAAAGTTTATTTAATTTCAGAATATAGGCCTTTGTTACGTTCGTTGTTTGTTTTCGTTTTCCTATGTCTTACTGTTTTTAGTTTAATTTTCATGTGTTGCCCATATTTGGTATTTCCTGTGTGTCATTGTATTACTTCCCCACCTGTGTTCCTCACCTGTCTTGTGTTCAGTTCATTAGTCCTTTGTGTATTTATGCAGTTCTGTTTGAATGTTTCGGCGTCAGTCAATGTTAATGTTAGATGTGAAGTGTATCTCTCCTTGTTGGTTTACATCCTTGGTTTAATTATTAAAAGGACTTTTGGAAATCTCAAGTTCTTGCGAAGCAGTGTTCAGAAATGGTACGGTTATTTAAGGTCAAGAGCTGTTCGACCCAAAAGTCTCTCAGCAGTGTGGATGTTTCCAGGATTGCCTCAGCTCTGAGGTAAACAAGCCTTGAGAAGGACTTTTACTTTCACAGCATGGCGCGCGAACCACAAAAAAGGCTTCGGCATTTGAATCCTTTTCATTCTTTTTCATCAGTCAATTCTTCACTCCCTCTCGGAGGCCTGCCTATAAAATCCCCAAACATAGCTGCTGTAATATCTCAGATGTGAATCCAAACGTTATATTGGTATAAACTCATTTATAGTCAGTTTATTTGTAGTCATTTGTATTGTTTATGTATGGGTGATGTGGATGTAATGCTAATGAGCTTTGTTTAAGCTTGGGTAAAGAGAAAAGATGAAATCTGGCGTATGATGTGAAGTTACCGGACAGGTTACAGAGTATCCGTCTGCAGTTTGGACAATTACTTTTGCTTCAGGTCCAAGGAACTTATGACTTATGCCAGACATCTTTATTTTTACTTGTTAACAGGGCTGAAGCAAAGAATACAGGGATCTTTGCATATATTTTTTTTAGAAATATAGCCTGTAGAGAGTAATTATTATTGTTGTTGTTATTGTTATCTTCTCTCTGACAAGTTGTGAGAAAATGTTTATATGCAGTCAACTTTTAAATTATTAAATTAAGTGAAATCTTTTACCAAAATGCAAAAAAATAAAAAAAATAAAAAAACGTACGATCCAGGATTCCTATGAAAATTACTGAAATTGATATAAAAAGAATATCTAAATAACTGTAAGGTGTCGACAAATACGCAAAACTCTTGGTATCAGTATACTATAAAGAGTTAGTTCACCCAGAAATTACAATTACTCACCCTCATGTCGTTCCAAACCCATAAGACTATATCAAAAATATTTGATGATTCAGATAGGCGTCTGACCCTCCATAGACAGCAATACAACAGAAATGATCCCAGATCCAGAAACAGTAAACACACCAGTGAAAAAGTCCATGTAACATTAGTAAATCAACTTCGTTTTGCAACGATATGAGAATTTTTTTTTTTTTGGCGCAAAGAAAACCAAAATTACATCCTATGACTTACTCCTTCCACCATTTTAGAGAACATTACTGCGTAAGCGTACAGTTTGTTCTAGGTGCAAACAGCTACAGATTATGCACGTGCGCATGCTTTCACCTGGATGTAAACAATGCCGATTATGTCAAATAAGTTAAAGCTTGTGTATGTGTCGTGTTGAGCCACTCTAATATAGCGGAAGACATAAGTCACAGAATAAAACATTTGGTTATTTTTGTTTTGTTTGCACAATAAGTATTCACGTAGCATCCACAAGTGAGGTTGATACACTGATGTCACATGCACTTTTTACCAGTGTTTTTGTTACGTTTCTGGATCTGAGATCATTTTGCCACCTATGGAGGGTCTGATATCATTAAAATATCTTAATTTGTGTGTCTTATGAGTCGGGAATCGTACAAGGTCATACAAATTCCTATGAATAAGCCGTCTTGTAAAATAAATATTGGTTGTGAGATAGCGTTGGAAATCCCAGATTGCATGAATTCCTATTCAAATCATTTGCCCCCACCATTATGGGGCTTGCAACTTATTCACATACTAATAAAACTCTAAACGTTATAATTTGAATCTTTTAATTTTATCTTAATATTCTATTTATATTTAGATACTTTGATTGTTATTAGTGCATTAGTCCCGCCCACTAGCAAGAGAAACTGGCAGTTCTTAAAAGCTGAGGAATTCCAAATGAAATTTGTTATTTTGACAGGAAAACACATCATAGAATGTTGTTTACATGTAGCGCGTGAAGTCTGCATGTTATGAAAGACTCTTGCTCTGTATCTTTCTAACAGTATTGTGGGGGACAGTAATTCATCTGATTCGTTACTGAAAAAAAATAACGCAGTTAGTAAAACCGTTTATTTATAACGCCGTTATTCCAATCACTGCACTGGGAGTAATAAACAAAAACTTTGAGGAAATGTTATATTGTGCCTTTAAAAACGCCAATCATATTGGAACTTCCAATTAAATCCAGCATTTTCCAGTACCGTTTACATTAGACAGCATACATTTATTTTCTTAATTTATGGCATTTTTACAACAAACTTTAAACAAAAGTTTATTTTAGTCTTCTAATTTGATTAGCTATGCTTTGTTCCAAGATTGCTGATACTTCAAGTATGCGAGCGGTGTTTATACAGTCTAGATTTATTTATGTAGTCTTTTTGCTTTATAGTATCTATAAGAAATGGATGTGTTATCACTTTGATTGTAAAAACCCTCAAAGCGTGCATGATAAACAGGAGAGAGCACATATCCGCCGACCTAGGGTGTCTTTGGAGAAAGTCTGGAAGACATCAGTTTTTGCATGGCCCTTGAAAGACATCTGAAAACCCCTTTGTTTATGGGAAACAAAATCTGGCTTGGTTTTAACATCACCATATCAGCTTACCTCCCCAGCCTCTTTGAGTTCAGATTTCTCAAGTAAAGCACACACACACACACACTACTAACAGCCTGTTAGTATTACATCTGACTCACACTTTGCTCTTACCTGTTTATGTGTAGTTTCTGGTGTATATCTACATAAACAGCTGCCATGGGTTTCACGGGCGTCCATGCAAAGCACAATATGCCGTTCCTGGCTAATGTCAGTGTGGCATCGTAAAACAAGACAGACGGATAAAAAACAAAGGTACATTGGACTATAAAGGCTTGATTCAAGAAATAAACAGAATAGTGCACAGACCATAAATACTTTTTTATTTGTGTACGTACAATGATAACATTGTTATTGTTGTTACATTTCACCGAGACACATGTATAGATCATTTCCCGACAACATACATGTAGCTTGATGCAATCAATTTCAGTCACAACGCGTTTGTTAAGAAACGTGATTATTAGGCTAATATGTGTCGATATATTATTGGCTATTTTTAAGAAACCACGTCTGTTTTTTTACAAAATTCAAAAAATCAATTCTGTTTTGCCTCTTGATTATATAAAATAATGTATCATCTTTCATTTAATCACCCAAATGAGTGTTTTAACAATGTGAAACAGCTGAACGTCATGCAACATTTACGTCAGGTAACTGTTTCAATGTCCGTAGCTTGCTTGCTGGTTTTTCGTTCATTAAATATATACAACTTATATCCCCTACTTAACTCAAGATGTTGATTTTAAACTGTGGTTTGCGTTTTTTTTGTTTTTTTTACAAGTTTGCTGTTACAAGTTATCTTTAAGCTTTAAGCTTTTAGCTCACTTTTTCCCCAAGACTAATGTTTGAACAAAGAAAATAATCAAAATCTCATGCTAGCTTAAACATCTCTGAGGAGAAGCTAAACTAAAAATATGGACAAGTATAAACTGTCAGAGATGAGCTAAAGAGAAGAGTCCCTAGACGCTTTAACATATTTACCACCATCAAACACAGTCTGTTCAGCTTCATCTGGCCTGCTTTCACAAGCTGAAAATTGAGACTTCATGACGCTGTACGTTGTCCTGCAGAACTGAATAGACAGGGGATAACGTCATCTCACAAATGGAATTTCAGGAAATTAGGTTTACTTGGCATTCTGGCAAATTGCAGAAAGAGCATTTTCGTATGCATCAGATCTCTTCAGAAGATTCATGTGCCTTGGAGAAATCAGCAAGGTGCCTAAAGACTGAGCACGGCTTTAAAAATAGCAAAATAAAGACAAGGAAACAGTAAAACCAACACAGTCTTGTGAACAATTCATATGTATTCGTACGAGGTGGCAAAATCGTGCTAATTCATACAAATTCGTACGGCCTCACTCATACGATTTTGTTTGATTTGTCTAAACCCCAGCGACGGGTAGGTTTAGGAAGGGGGTTAGGTGTAGGTAAATCGTACAAATTCATTCGAATTGGCAACTCATTACAGTACATATGTAACTCGTCCGAATTTGTATGAATTAGCCACCTTGTAAATTGTGTACGAATTGTACAGTAGAACTTACCTACAGTATTGTAACATGAAATTGTTTAAATCCTGACCTTCCATTAAACCAAGCACAAAACAAATATATTGACTTTCCATTCAGACACCTTTAAAGTGAGCGCACAACATATTGTGCTATAAAAAAAAAAACACAAAAAAAAAACTATTACCTTTATACAAATGGGGTTCTGTTACAGTTAATGCATTTTTTATGTGCATGTGTGCATCTGTGTTGTGCTTATAACCTTATTTTATTGCCTATAAATGGTAAGAGTGATGTCAGGTGTTAGACTTTACCGGCTATCATTCACATACTTAAATTAAACCAGCCCTAAGAATATATATTGTGTGATTTGATTTTACACATACTGTACATCTTGACTATTCCTAGTCCTCTAACAAAGAGAGAATGTAGGACACTGAATAAACAGGTTGAAATGAAGTCCAGAAATACAATTTCCACCAAATAAACAATGCAAAATAACAATAACTTATTTTATTGCAGTGGTTCTTGTGTTATTCTTTCCCATTTCTGTGGACAAGGTTTGTGAACATGTCAAACGTAGAGAGTCTCATACTTGTGTTGCAGTCAGCTTCTGGATTAAAATATATTATGTGCACAAAATATGGATTGGTATGATTTCAGGGTAGGTGGGGATGATGGATGGATGGATGGATACGTAGGTAAGGATGGATGGGTGGATAGATGGATGTGTGAATGGGTAGGTGGGGATGGATTGATGGGAAGCTGGGAAATGATGAACGGATGGGTAGGTGAGGATTGGTGGGCGGTTGCGTGGTTGGGTGGATGGGTAGGTGGAGATGGATGATGGATGAAGGGTTGGATCGGTAGGCGGAGAATGGATGGAGGGAGGTATATGGATATGCATATTTGGATCGATGGATGGATGGACATTAAAGCATACTAATGGATAGATATCAGGATGCATGGATAGGGTATGTAGTACTTTAACATATATTAATTAGAAAATCAGAGATTTTATAGATAAACTGCAACCCAGATTTTGACACTATCTGTGGTTTATTAGAGATTAAGATTTATTACAATTAATTGCCCACCACAAAGCAGCCAAAGACTGCTGATTTTGTATTAGAACATAAGAAATCATTTGGTACTCCTAAAATCTCTCTCAGATGGGAAATTTTTTGGCCAAAATCACGCAGTGTGCACTCTGCTTAAGTGTTCAGGACGGTGTGTGCTTGGGGGCCATTTAGAGGTAGCAGCCACTTTTCTTGCTCCAGAGTCTCACTAATATTGAAAAAAATTGCCCGCAAAGGGCTCACTTCCTGGGCTTGTTGTGGAAGTGATTAGAAAGGGATTTGAGGTAGAAAAATGTTGTTATCACTCGCTTTGATTTATCTCTCTTTGCTGGCAAAGGCTGGCCAGATCTATAAATTCCAGGTGTTTCTGTTGAACCTCTTTAGTATAGAAACATTTCATCAGAGAATTTCTGTGTTTTATGTCATGTTATAAAAACTCATTGCATTGTCTCTACCACTGAGACTGTGGCTTCTGTTATTATGTGAGTTTTAGAGCTTTGATACTTGGGGAGTTCACTGATATATGTCACTTTAAAAAGTCTAAGACTGGGTGCTTTTCTCTGGATGACCTGTTGACATGGCTCGGCTTTATTTTTCTACAGTCATTTAGAGGTTTCAAAGAACAACAAATCAATCTTTTAATTGTGACTTGTATAACTGTCACGTCATCAACGTCAGCTGATCCCGGATCAGTCACTCACTCACACACGTTGTCATCGGAGTTCTGATTGGGCGCACCTGAGGGCATTCAAACACTGGCATTTAAGCCAGACTCACCCGCTGGGTGTTTCTCAATGTCAAGGATACGTCCTTGGCAGGACTGGTCCTTCCAAGTCACTTCCTTCAGAGGCTAGGTG
>JAUMHP010000079.1:12550248-12567438 GCA_032361065.1 Enteromius trimaculatus | reverse complement strand
CTTCGACGGATGTCGATGACATAGCATCCTCGAAATTCTGGCTTCCGAGGATCCTTCCTTGACATTGAGAAACGCCTACAGTTTGGTGGCTGAGATCAAGGTATTCACTTATTGCCTTTGCCTACACCTGCTCGTTCATCTGAACTTCGGTCTTTGTCCAGTCAGACTCTTTGGATGACTTTTGAAGCCTCACTCTTTCACTCACTCTACTGCACCAAACACGAACGATCCGGAGATTGTTAAAACCCCAAATGGTATGATCTTGGCTGCTTACCTTTAGTTATAAGAAGCTCCCAGCCTCAACGTCCAAGCCTGTCTCCATCTGTGAATATTGCTCTGCTCCTCCGTTATTGCCTTTTGATTCACTACCTGTTGAAAATAAAACTCACCTTGCTTGCATTAATCTTCTGCGTCAAGTCTGATCGCTACAGCCTCATAAAGGTTTGCATATTTTGAGTGGTTTGCAAAGTTAAGGGTAAGGGTGTTACAGTGTTTTTAGTGGTGGCATTATATTTGTTTTAAGTGGGTAGAAATGCTCCCTTAAATATTTAGTAAGTATGTTTTAAAAAATATTTAAGCTGAAGGACTACCTTATGGACTTCACACGCTTCATTGTGCATTCATTGCATTTCTGTTTTGATGAATGGCGATTTCTTTTTTTTTATTTTTTTTTATTGCAGGATAAACCCAAGAAAACATTCATTTATCATCACGCATCCTGTAAAATCCAGAGTTGTAGGAGGACTGCTAGAATTAGCGGGAATTTGCAACAAAATACATGCCGTGTGGAATGATATTTCCTTAGCATGCCAACCTCAACTTTAAAAAAGGCTCCGACCTCAAATGGTATTTAACATGACATGCACACACGCCAGTTATATCTAAAATGGGTCAAGAAAATGGCTCATTTTCTATGATAACAATATCTTGGTCCACCACAAGCCACAGAAAAGCCAAACACATGGAGACATCTGAGTCTCCACACAAGATTTATGCAATTTGTTAAAGAATTTTGGAAAAAGCCCACTATTGTTTCAAAACATATTACCGATAATTCTCAAGTCGAATTCTCTTAGTCAAGACAGCTATGTTTTGAGATTATGTAAAATGACAAAAGTACTTTGCCCTGTATAACTGAATGATGAATGTGTCAGTTGGCTGTCAGTTATATGGTAGGAAAAATTATAGTCATCATATAATTTTTATTAAACACAACATAGATCTTTCCCATGTCAGGTTAAATGCTCTCCTTATTATTGGAGTACCACAGGGTTCAGTCATTGGACCCCTAGACTTCTCTGTTTACACCATTAAGTCACTCACAAGAGTCCTGCAATCATATAGCTTCTTTTACAACTACTGTGCAGATGACACTCAAACGTATATCTTATTTTCTTGTGTCTGTCATATGTCCACAATCTCTCAAGGGAGTTATGTGTGCCTCTTAGACATCCTAAATGGATATTTCATTACCGCAAGTTCCTGAGCTTCCAATACCTCCTCTTTTCATCGCATTTTAGTCAAAGGTCACAAAGTCAGTGTTTAAAATGCTTGATGTCACTTCTCTTTTGTGGACCACGTTATGAAAACCTCCAGGTACTTCTGTTCCATGCCCCGTCACGTGAAGAAAAATAAAACCTCTCCTTCACAAATCCTCAGTAAGGTCTAATAATTTCATGGCTAGACTACCGAGACTTCCTGCTTGCCATTCTACCAACATTTACAATGTCCCCTTTGATCGCAGATAATGAATGTAAGGCAAAAACTGATCTTATTTGTAAAAACTAATTTTCATTGCTATAACTGAATTTACTAAGATATATTCAAATAGACTTACTTTTAATAAAATGCCTTGTCTTATTATATAGTAGGCCTACCAGTACTAAATGTAATTTTAAATGTAAAAACAAATCACAGCACAGTCATATTGCGTGACTACTAGGAACCAAAAGCACGTATACAAATCTCTAGAGCGTTTCTTGTCTGAGCAATGTTTTTTCTACCGGTAAGTTGTACCTTTTAGCTATTTTAAATGTGATACAACACACCTTTTCACTGAAGTTTTGATTCTGCCTCCCTGAGGTACGTTGGAGCTAGGAGGATTTTATAGGTTTTTTTCCCCTCCTTCGTTTTATGGGGTATCCTGTTTTTCAACCAAATCTCCAATGATTTAGGTGACACGCTTGAAGTAAAAGTTCCCCAGGCCAGAAATCAGCTTGGGTTTTTATAGTGCCAGCACTTATAAAGCAATAATATAAAGAAATAAATGAAACAGAGAGTTAAACATGTTCGGAGAACCTGTTGATACCCTTTAGGCATTTTGAACTGCACATTTTTCATGCATGGCTACACGGTTGGTCAAAAAGTCACATTTCCTCACCACGGGCCTCATCCAGAGTAATTTGAAAAAAAATGAATAAGGATTGCTGTGGAAGAAAGAGGCGAAAAGGGTGAGAATTTATTGTAGGCGAGGTGACCTGTTTCCAAAATGTTCCTGGAGTGGTTTCTAAGTGGCATACGTCATGCAAATATACTATTTCAAACTGAGCAAGAGAAAGTCCAAAGATATCAACATCATATTCATATAACATGACTATTGGTTATTTTACCAATGGTAATCTGTAGAGTTTGAGCTTGTTTATTAGCATATTGTTAAGCTAAAATTGCATAGCATGCTCGAGTTAAAAAGAATCAATACTCTCTTATTTAACCCACCATCTCAGAGAATTTTTTTTTTTTTTTATTGGCTTTCTACATTGCATGCTGGGAATTATTTAGTTTTTGAGAAAACAGGTAATTGAATTGGGCAAGCTATCTGCTTTTTCTCACTGGGAATGTACCTATTATGCTTTAAAATGCTGGCTACATATGCAGCTCCCAAGGTATTTGTTAACGTTCTGTGTGGAAAATAAAGAAAGTTTCATGATGTCTATCGAATTTCAACATTTCATTGCGCTGAGTGTGTTGTACATGTTTCATAAGATTTATGTAAGCTTCTTTAACAAATTGGACATGCAGTAGAGTAATTTGTAGTAGGAACACAAGAGCAGCTGGAAGAATTAAATAGGTTCTCTGGCTCGTCTCCAAACCATTTTTTTACTGCCTGCTTTTCATTCGTAGTGTGCTTTGTATAATGTTTAATGACGCTTTGGATTTTTACTGATCTCTCATTTTCCTCTACAGGCTAACGAGGGTGAGAGAGAGGGAAACGGGGGCGATAAAAGTGTTTTGCGGTCAAATTACATGTGTGGTTAAAAAGTGAGATGTGTTTATCTGTGTGACTATATGCACAGAATTTTATAAGAACAGAAGTAAGCAATGGATATGCTTGGAAAGAAAGCTTAGATGAATGTTTACCACTGTTTTGTCGAAGCCGATTTGACTTGTGGCTCTTAACAAGCTATGGTTAATGTAGATAAACTATAGTCAAAGAAATAAAAAGCAGTAGGCAAAAGAAGCCAATTAGTTTATTTAGAGGCAAAACCTATATAAATGTATGAAGAAACAAAGATAAAGATTAAAGATTAAGGGTGCCAATAAAGATTTTTGCACCCTTGTAATTTAATACATTAAACAAAGGCTGCAAAGAAGTTCTCAGATAACATTCATATTTCAATTTATTTTGGATGTTATGTTACTGGGTGTTGGTGCAAGTTTCCTTCTGCCACGAATGTCTTTATAAAACAGTTCAGTCACATCAAACAGCCTCTGTTTAGGAAACGAATATGAATGAAAACAATTCAACATGACTAATCAGGTGTTTCCAATGACAAATCAGCTGATGGGGTTGTGTGCTGTAATTTCCTCCTAACGTCTGAGAACATAATGAACATGAGAAATGTATGTGGCGAGATGAAAATGGAAAGAATTTGCCCACTTTTGCAAAAATGAGCACTGAACAAATAATGTAATGCCCTGCTGCAGTATTAGTTGAAAGATGGATTTACTGCCATCACTGGCCATACTGCACTTTCATGTAATCAATCTATCTGAAATAAGACCATTGCCATTTCAAAGAAAGTCATTTTAACACACTCTCTTGGCAGTTCATATTTATTTTGTATTTGGGAAATTGGTGACTAATTTGTATGAATATGTATGAATGATGTTCATGCCCAATTGATGGCTCAGTGGTGAGGTTATGAGTGGGCTTTCACACTTACTTCTCCTGACCCCCCCACCCAAAAAGTTTGCATCATTTCTAGGGGCAACTTTTTTAACCCTGTGTGGTCGACAAAAACGGACATGTGTTTTGTGGCATCTTCACCCCTTACAGGGTGCAAACAGGGTGCGCTACTGTCTGCCATCTTGGTCAAAAACCAAATCAGGGCAGTGAAAAACCTTTGGTGTAAATGTGAAATTTTGATATTGCATTGTATTGTAAAACATATTCTGATAATTGTTTAATTACGAATTCAAACACATGAAGTGCCCTGTAGGAAAGAACAGTATCAAACTTATTACAGTATCATGAGGTTGTTTCTGATTGTCTTGAGCCTCTAGTATCTCTAACGGCAATCCTGAAGAGCCCTTCTGTTCAGAGCGGCTTTGGAAATGACGGTTTTTAGAAACCAGTTTGAATTGCAAATTAGGGTTTTATTCAAGTATGTTATTGGTTATATAATGATAAAAAAAAGAATCTAATAAAATAAAATATATATTTACAGAAGTTGCATTTGGAATTAATTTTAAATATTATATATATTTTTTACATTTAGATTTCATTAGATTTTATAGTCCAAATTAGTTTAACAAAGACAAATTGTATATATGTAGTTAGTTAGGTAATCTAATTGCTATATTTTTATAGACTGCAATCTTTAATCCTTTGACTTCCCTTCAAAAAAAAAGCATTGAAATAAAATATATGTTCTGTTCTGTTCTGAAGAGTGGACCTTCAGTCTGCCATCCGCAGCAGCATGTGAGAGTGGACATTAATGAGCTGTGCGCCGGCACAGGAAGTTCCGGAACAATGACTTTAACAATTAAGAGAGATCAACTCCGATGCCCCACTGATCACACAGGAAAGGGTTGACTTTGATGAAACAATTTTTGCCATGCAGCGGCCTTCATTCCCACACACACTTAATCCATCCGTGTGTGTGTCTGTAATCTCACACAGCCAATTATCTCAGTGGGCTTTGAATGTTTGCTTATGAGCTCCAGTAACTCTGCTCTGTATTGCCAACGTGCTCGACGCTTTCATCCGAACCTCTGAGCCACCATGATTTACCCACTTTATAATGTAAAGAAAGAAATGCTTCTCATTATGACGGCTTATTTTGATGGCACACTCTTATTTATTTTGGGTTAGGGTTTTTCAGGATCTCTAACCCTTGACCAAAACTTCTGACTCTTGCTGGGGCTTACAAACTACCAACAAAGCCAATCCAGTAATTCAGGCTTTTCTGACTTCATAGGTTTTATTTTTCTTTCTAATTGATCAGACTTAGAGTTTTCCTGTGCTTAACACTCAGAAATCCCTCAAATCTCCTAGACTTTTCAAGCTACATCTACCAAACTTGGCACAGGTGTGCCATTTATAGCTTAAACACACACACACACACACATTTGTGATAAGCACTAGTGATTTATTTCTCACAATTGTGATTTTTTTTATATGTTGCAGCTGTGACTTTATTCCTAATAATTGTAATGTAATGCCCTGCTATATATATGTATATATATATTTAACTGCAACTTTCTCAAAGCTTTGTATCTTGTGATGCAACTTAAATTTGACTATATTTTGCATAAACTTAAGTTTTTATTACTTTTAAGTACATTTAACACATACAGTGAACATAAGACAGACGACCTCTTTCTGTATTATTCCTGACCACATTTATTTTCTGCTTTATTACTAAAACTGTCGGTTCGGAAAAGTTTTAATTTTGACAGCGGTGATCTGCTGTTTGTCTTTTCAGCATCAGCTTGTAATAATGGCAATTACAAAGTCACCCTAGATTATGACTAAGTGTTTGGGAAATTATCCAATGTCGTATGGTGTCCAGAACATGCCTGTCAAAAAAAAACAAGGTTTGATTCATTTTTCTCTCTTTCAGTTGGGAAACTCTAATGAAGATCACAGACGATGACGAAAATTGTAGCGTAAGGAGGTTCGAGGTGAGAATTAACCTTGCCAAACCTAGAAGTTTACCACCACCAACATCGACAACCACCGAAGCGAACCTCTAATTATTAAGAAACCCGATAAGCTCAATGGATACATGGAGTAATGCATCCTAAAATCCATTAACGTCAAGAGATCTGTCATACAAAATTATGATTGATGTACCAAGCTAGCTGAAACATGTCAGGTAACTTCCAGTTTCGGGAAACTCTGAATGTCAAATCAGCACATATCTACTGTAGGCCAAACCGAGCACCATTGCTTTACTACTGGAAGCGCACACTCCCTCCCCCATCGACAGTGGCGCGTGTTAAGCCAAATAACACACAGCAGATGCCCGCGAACCCCGGCGCTCTAATGTAGTGAATGGAGAAAGCTGGGGGTAGTGTTTTGGCTTCTCAAGCGTGCCAGTTTTCTTTTTCTCCAGCCTCTCCAGAGCTGTTGTGGCCGGCGATGGAGAGTCCCAGGGGCGCAGCAGTGTAATGGTAATACGGACCATCTGACAGCTGTCAAAACAGCCCTGTTAGTCAAGCAATGAGGCCTGTCAACCTGCTGAAAAACTAGTCTGCAGCCTCTCAATTTTTCTCTCTCTTTCCCCGACTTACTCACTTTACCCTAAACACCACAAAACAGAGTCGGTTTCCTCCTCGGGTTGACCTTTCACGTTCCGACCTGGTCCATACAACAATGTTCCATTAAAATGCACGACTTGCAGCACAAAAGGACTCAAAGAGGGAAATTTTCATAAGAGCGTCATTTTTCAATAAAACTTTGAGTCATGATACAGTGCGGAGTTCATGGCTATATGATATAGAGCTGCCGTTCTCCTGTGTATATATATATATATCTTCAGAAAAGAGCAGCATCTACACAAGCGTGTTCTGCCTTTTTTCATGTCAAATTAAAAGCATTCATTTAATAATCCTTCCCTTCCTGATTATTAAACTGCTGGCTTGCACTGCAGACAGCAGAAAGACATACAATTGTTTCCATTGACCAGAACTCGGTTAAAATCGATTACAGGTGGGACGATACTACATATACACCTGTGTTTAATATAAAATGTATTTGGTTTCACTACACAATGACCCAACTTGACTTTCATTTGTATTTTTTTTTTTTTTTATATTTATTGGGTTCACATTCCTTTTTTATTAGATGTTTTAGGGTTTAATTGATGGGAGGGTAGAGAAACGACAGGAAATGTTATTGAATGTAATGTCTGTCTCCACTGAAAATATTTTACTGTTACACAATCAGAGTCACTCACTCAGATTTTTATGTTAAATGTAAAGAATAGGGTGCATTAGTGACTGTCTGCTTCATTAGCGGAGTTAGTTCTGGAACTGTATTTTACTATTCTATTCTGTTTTTTTTTTTTTAATAAAAATAAAGTGTTTGTTAAAGCCAGTTTCGACATCATTAAAATATATATAAATAACATATAATTAGCAACTGTGCTAAAAAAAAAAGAAAACTGCTCTTAACTCGCTATTGTAAGAAAAAGTCAATATTTGTAGAAAAAACCTTTAAAACTCACAACTTTTTGTTGTTTATATCCACAATTCTATTGTAATAACTTGACTGCAAATAAAAAGTCTGAAATTTTTTTTTAGAATTACTAGACTGTACAACTCGTACAGACTGACTGCTTAGCGGTAATACAGCACGTGACAACGTGACGTTTTTGTTCCCTTCTTCAGGGAACGAGGGTTACATATGGAACGCAATTGGGATCCCTACCAAAACACCATTGATGCTGCCCCTTCCAGTGTCCTGGCTCACCACAAGGGGCCAGCTACTGTTATCAAAGCACTACCCATTCAGTAAACTTGAACACTAGGAACATCCCAGTTCTATTGAACAGGAACTCAACCTTGGTAACCTTAAACCTCCACTTCCTATAGAGGGACCAGACATGGAGTTTCCAGAGGTCTGGACACGGGTACCAAAGGGTGCCACGTTTCTGAGTCAGGAGGTCCTTCCTCAGAGGAATTGGCCAAGGAGGGGCTGTCACATGGAGCATGAGTTCTGGGAACCAGGTTAGGACCTGGGCCACTAACAGGACCTGCTCCTCGTCCTCCCTGACCTTTGCACAGTAACTGTGCTGGAAGGCTCACTTGGGGAACGTATACTTGCGTAGGCCCCGCGGCCAGCTGTGTGCAAGTGCGTCTATGCCGAGAGTTTCCTTGTTCCCTAGTCTGTTGGTTCATCCTCCCAGTCTTCCCACTGCTGCCTGTCAAGAGAGGAGAGTGAGAGTGATCCGAAACAGTTGAATGCTAAAACAAGGACTTTTCAGCTCAAGAGAAATCGGTGCAGCTGGACAAATCGATGGCTATTTTCTGGATCCAATTTGCTGCTTTTATTTTTTGTCCTAAATTGTCACTTCCCTACTACTGGCCAAATTATAGGATTGCAGTCACCTTCAAGCACTTGATGTCGAGTAGAAAATAGGCCTCAGTATTACAGGACGAGCTGCTGAGATGCACCACTGATATGTGGGAAGAAAGCCGGTGTAAAAATGTACATTGAATCATTAACTCATGCTCAGCCAAGGGCATTAAATACAAAAATAGAGTGCATCTAGCTCTGGATTGGGGAAAAAAGAATCATAACCTCAGTCTTAATTCTAGTGGAGTAGTTTGGCGGAGATCAGAACAGCTGTGCTTTCATTTGTTTGGAGGTCATGTGCGAGCTCGGTGTCAGGCTGTCATGTTTGAAGGTGAAGAGAAGTCAGCAGTCTAGAGAATAGTGAGTGCAAGTTCAAGAGACTTTAAATTGCAACCAATTAGAAGTTAAACGCTCTTTTATACAGTACATTTGACAGTATATTGATCTGTTCATGGCTGCACTGGGTTAAATACAGTCATTTATAGCTTTTTAGGAGAAATTCTGTAAGTAATCCTTTTCGCATGGTTATTTCTTTTGCACTGAAGGTTTTGGTGATATATTTGTTATGGGTAAATCTATATTAAAGTGATGAATTAAAGTACTTATATATTTTGAAAATATGTATGTCCATATTAATATATAGATAATTTTTATTATACTGTGTATATATATTTGCCTGAAGATATATTAAAATTAAGTTTTGAGGAGTCTCAAGCCTTAATTAAGTGATCATCCTCCAAAACACCCCATAAATCAACCTATCTTCTGAAAAGCATGTCTTTGGGTCTGCGTAACGCACATGTCACATCCATTAGCTGGAGTTTCTAATGCCGCACTTCCGCTGGAATGACGGATTGTTCGGGGGGCTATAAGTGTTCGGAGACGCGGTTGACTTTGGCTTGTGTTTGAGGGTGCTAGGGGGGCTGAGCATTTCTACTTCCCACCGTTACCTGGCGGGAATCTCTGGAAAGCCAGCTTGCAGTATGGTCAATTTGGCCAACACAAACAGGTGCTGGTTTAGACGTTCTGTCTTTAGATGGTCCCTTGCCATTCGCCAGACAGCCACATTAATTAACTTTATTCAGACTGTCATAAACAGGTATTACCACCAAATATTTCAGCTGTCCAAAATACTGTCATTTCATTTTTTGAAAACTGCAAGAAACAATAAACTGTCAGGAAGACAAAAAAAACAGTGCGATTTTGCTGTCATTTGTAATGAAAACTTGATCATCAACCTGCAACACCCTAAGGATATTGAGCTAAATAAAAAAAAGCCCCAAGCCAAACTTTGTGTCATTCATTTCAAAATTAAAATAACAAAGAGTATATCATCAATTAAAATAATTATAATTTTCTTCAATTAATTTTATTCCATTCATTGTAACTGCACACAAAAACATAATTCCGGGTCCTATATTTAAGATTTGAAATAAAAGTTAGGTATAGATGTAAACTGTAAAAAAAACTCTAAAATATAACAGATCTTGGATATAAATTATTATTTAATGAATTAATATTTAATTAAATTAAGACTTTGGGAAGATGGGATGTTGTACTTTTATGTTGGATCATCATATGAAATTATATAGAAGATTTTGGCTATGTAATAATAAATAAATAAATAATCTCACATATCAAATAATTTTATTTCTCACAATTTAGATTCGTGATGGAAAAACAAGGTTCCTTACATTTTAAATATTAAATGTGAAAGACAAACTGCAAATCAATTTTCTGTGTTAATATTAAAACAAACAACAAAAACAACACAATTCTCTATATTTTTCTATTCTATTCTATTCTATTCTGTTCTGTTCTGATCTGTTCTGTTCTAAGACAACCTGCAAATTTGTGTTAATATTACATGATAAAACAAACAAACAAACAAACAGCAACAATAATAAATAAAATTAATTAAAATAAACGTTTAATTAATAAATAGGCATCTTTTTTTATTTATGCATTTATTTATTTTATGTACTTGTGAAATAGTTAAATAAAAATGCTAAATAAATAATTAAACAGTGGGAGGTGGGTGGAGACACAATTTTACAGTAGTCTTTTTTTTATTCCATGAAAAAGTAAGTCAAAGGCTTGAGACAACATGAGGGTGAATAAACAGCAGTATTTTCATTTCTAGATGAAACCACACCATAAGTATCCTCATCTTTCTGCTTCATTACAACAGAAGAGACTTACAGATGCTGCACGTAGCAGTTTCTTTGCCCCGAGCCCAGTCAGATTTGTCAGTCTGAAGGGTTAGCCATTTCCACAGAATACAGATTAGGGATGAAAACCGAATAAACGGCCCCCATCCAGTCATATTTCTTCCTGGATATTCAAGCACGCCGTTTCTCTGGCCCCTACTTAAATGTTTAAAGAGCTAAGTTTTCCATGCACTCTGATCCAGTCCTCTTTCACTTTCATTAAAACAAAGCACACTAGAGAAACAGTACAGCTGCTTTCTAACAACATTCTCGTTCGAACAACTTCAGTATTTGACCTAGTTTATAGTTTAGCTCATGCCAAACTCATGCACTTCTGAGAAAGAGGAAGAGAGAGGGCGAGACCTGCTCATTTTGTTAATAACGTGGGCGTTCCGTCCTACATCCACGCCGAGGTTCAAAATAGTTAATGGCTCTCGACAAAAGTGGAAACGTTTTATTAGGTTGAACAGGGGACATTCGCTCATCCAGCACGAAGCTGCTAACTTCATATCCCGCCATGGGTTTGGATATCTATTAAAACACTCGTGGATGAGTGTTTGACTCAAACACATGACACTTTTAACAGTGAACTTAAGATATTTTAGATAGATAACCAAACTTGCATCATGATTCACATAACTATAATAGTGGGGTGCAGAGGTCTGAGTTCAAAACCCCCCTTCTAATATAATAGAATTTGAATATTAATAAAGTGAAATTCAGATGGTTGTTATTTGGTTTGTCCCCCTTTTTGCTCAAATGACCACAGTATTCAAGATGATGTTTTTATTTTCAGTTATTTCAAGTCTCGATCATGCAGTATCAAACTTTTGGATGTACTGTACATAACACATGACAATAATCGCTAAGTTGGTGTTTAAAGTTGTCTTCATTTCTTATACACAAATACAGCTTTATTTGTTTTAAAGCAGCCATACTTAATGGAAAATCAGACAATTAAGCGTTTTTAAAACAGCTCTTAAATAGTTTGTATGATTGACAGGCTATTAAACAAAAGCTAGCAAATATGGGCTGCTGGTGGTGTCAGTGTTTCTGAGAGAATGTTGGAGAGAAGGGCTAATTAGGTTAAAGATGAAGAACATGCTAAAAGTCACTTAAGCGTAAAATGTTTTATCTTTTTAACAATATTAACTTAAGTCAAAGACGACTTCCTTTTCCCTCAGCTTGAGTCATGTGTTTAGCATCTATCACACCAATCTTGTTTGCCTATTAATGAAAGTTATGTTTGCGTTCACACTATTTGTTGAAATATGTAAGATGACTGAACTGAAAGATGAACACTAGCCAATAAAATCAACGTTTGCGCGTTCGTCACGCTCACTGGCGAAACAACCGAACGTATGTGTGAACAGACCGAAGTGTTGCCAAGTTTTCCAGGGAATTGTGCTATTCCAAATTTTACGTATTTACGAGGTGGCTAATTTGTGCTTATTCGTACAAATTCGTACAATGTCATTTGTCTAAAACCCCAGTGACAGGTAGGTCTAAGGGCGGGGTTAGGTGTAGGTCATTCGTAAAAATTCATACAAATTGGCAATTTGTAAAATACGTACTATTTAGCAAAACACAAATTAGCTACCTTGTAAAATATGTACGATTTGCTATTCTAACATTATTTCTGTGGGTTGAAGTAACCACAATAACATGATTTTTAGCCTCTACAATGCGAAATTTAGTAGGGTAACCTCTTTATGAGATGTATTTTACCTCCCTGAAATTTTACGGGAGGACCCCTTCAAAATGCAGTTGGGCTAGTTTTCAGTAGCAATTGGGACGAGTGTTATTGTTAAAATCTGGAAACAAAATAAATAAATTAAATGTAAAAATTTATTTAAAAGCAAAATTTAGCTCGAAGCAAAATAAATAAATTAAATGTAACATTCCTCAAAAGAGAGAGGGGGTTAAGTAAATAACAAGAGCTCAGTATATAAAAAGAGTGTCCTTTACAATAGTACATTTTTTTTTTTATACTCAGGTCATGCATTGTTTGATTACACTTTATTTTAATGTATAATGTGTGTGTGTATATATATATATATATATATATATATTGGAATAAACATCATTAATATTTACGGACCAATACTTAATCAAACTTTTAAGGAAATTAAATGGGGCTTTTTTTATAGGTGCTCAGACTGGGTACAGACTGTAATTAAATTTTGAGCGGCTGTGCTGAGCAGCAGGGAACGACGGCTGTTTAGCTGCTGTAGGCTGCAGTCACTGCTGTCTGGAGCTCAGCACAGTAAACCCATGGGGAACACTTGGACCAGTCCTAATAGTAGCCAACTGTTTTTATTCAGCTGAGCCTATCTTATCTTCTGCACTATCAGGGTCCATTGCTTCCACAAATAAAGGGGCAATTAAACCCCGAGAGCACCGCAGAGATCAAAGCAGCGTCCCGAGAAGGAAAAACAGCGTGGGACAGTAAAACAACTGCATGATTGTGGATTATGAGGACTGAAGGGAAGTGGACCACCACAGAATGTAGAGTGCCCACTTCTAAACAGAATGAGTGTTAAGTGTCTAAATTTGGATGACTGACCACTTTAAACGCTCCGAAGCCAGCTGCAGCTTTCTTAATAATAGGTGATGTTGAAGCACAAGAAGTAATTTAATGCAAATATCAGTCAAAGCGGCAGTTTATTTTAAAAGCTCTTGAAAATAGAGCAGTTTTTTTTTTAAATATAAATATAGCTTATACAGTTTACACATAAATTTTAATTATTTGGTTGCAATTGTAAACAAATCATGGATGAAGATCTTTGACGATATAGATAGATTTAAAAGGACCTAATATTTGCATATTTATTATGTTTATTAAAGTCACCTTTAAGACCTATGTACAGGAAATGACCCTGAAACAGTTTACATTACTCTGGCCCTTAAGCCACATTTAAACTTACAACACGGCATGAATGAGATCATACCAGAATTAGCCATCAAAGCGTAAAATAGGTACAAATTTTAATGGAATTCACAAAGAGTAAATAGTATTTAAAAATGTGCTATTTTTTTATTTTGTTTTTAAATAAATAATAATAAAAATAACTAAATATTAGAAGCTCCATGCTCCTATCCATCAACTGGACATAAACAGATACAAAAAACGTACAAATGGGATTATATGGAAACATATAATTTAGCCACCAATTCACCAAAACATACAAAAGTTATGAATCGTCATAAGAGTGAGCTGGAATTTCTTACTTGATCTCATGAGAAAGTGCTAGTATTTTACAAGGAAAAGTTCCCACAACTAAACAGAACTAATGCGGCATAAACAAAACTAAACAACATTTACATATTAGAACTTTTATAAATGATGTTTTGTAGTGATTTTATTTATTTGGCATACACACTGGGTGTTCCATATATACTGCTTTAGTGTCATGTCTGAGTGTTATTGGCTGACAACCTTCCTGTCAGGTACCAGATTTGAATTTGAAATAATGGTTGACTGCAGCAACAGCAACTCGGGTGGTTTTAATTTTTTATGCTGTTTTGAGTTACTGTTGTCAAACTACCATTGTACTGTTTCTGCTGTATACAGTATGAAGAGTGTAAAAAAAAAAATTTGGATAGATAACCCAGATGACATTTGCCAACATTTGCAGTATATGGAAAAGAACACGCTGCACAGAATATTGTATAAGACATTGTGCTTACCCTGAATTTCCCATTTCTCTTGGACAGGACTGCCAAAAACTAATTTTGATTTAAAAAAGTACAACTCACATATATATAGCAGCTACTGTGCAGAGTTCAGTCACTAGCGTGCTAGCTTTCAATGCTAGCGACGTCGTGTGTAATTCTTAGAAGAAAAACAACAGAAAACGTGTCATCATGACTGTCAAGTTAATGTCGTTTACAAAACCCTCTCAACATTTTAAATTACTGCCTCGTATCTTGCGTAGAAATATTCCGCTGCATGTCTTTAGCGCTGACACAGAAAGCTTACACTGATATATGTGTGTGATTACCAGAAGATTTACCAAAGGGAAAAGAAATCCTTCCCCAGAAGGATGGTATTTAGTGTGTGCATATGTGCGTGTGAAGAGGGGGAGACAGAGAGCGAGTGTTTGCGAGTCTTACTCCGCTGGGAGGGAGGTAAATTGCGGTGTGCCCAGTGTGGGAATGGGTTTGCAGTTTTGCTGAGAGAAATTTAAATTCCAGGATAAATTGCCTGCGGAAAATATGAATGAAATAGCATCATGAAATCCAAACACATAAGCCGAATTCATTGCATTGCGCTTTCACCAGTTCTATACATTGCACAAGGCGGCAAATTCAGTTGTATTGAGAAAAAAAACACAAAAAACATTGCAAGGTTAAAGGCTCCGATTTAGGTATATCTGCATAACCGGTGAAAAAGATTTTCAATGCTGGTCAATCTCTGGCTCGCAGCTGCGGCTCCATTGATTGCAATTCGAGCGTAACTCCTAGCAGTTAACATAAATTAACACCAGTCGGAAAGTGAAACCAGTCTGTTCCTGGGAAACACAACCTGCGTCTAAAATAAACTTTCAGACTCATTCCAGTAATGCAGATATTGACTTTATTTATTTATTTATTTATTTTCAATCAACTTTTTACATAATGTCATCATGTTATGTGTTATGCTGACCACTGCACAAGAGAGTGGTTATGAATTATGCAGGACACATACATAAACTATGACATGGTGGGAAGGCTGAAAATAAAATCTTAATAAAGATCTCGAGTGAGGAATGGTTTTATGTTTGCTCCAGGGATCTGTGCGCTTTGGGACTGTGGGGGTCTGTATCGCACCATTCGTCATCGTGACAGGTCAGTGGCGTCAAGTGCCAGCAAGTGTGACATTCCTTAGTGCGCTAGACCACCACAACCGGAGCACGCTGTACACACACACTGTCCTGACCCCGGCCACACATCTGGAGAGGAAGACGATACGGTATGTATACCCTCTTTACTAAGCGTATTACACCTCCCCAACCTCCTTCGGGTTAAATGTAAGTTCACAAGTTGTTGGGTCTGGGTGAGGGAGAGTTCAATCCTACTTGTATCACTTATTAGAAATATATGAGTTTTAGTCACAATCTGCAGACTCAACAAATGGTATTGTCTGCACATCTACCCTGATTACCATATCTTTTATCTTAAGAAAGAAAATAAAAACAATAACCCATGAGATATGGGTGCTGTCAGTTATAACACAGAGCTAAGCGCTTTAACTCTCTGAATTAAGATATAATAATCCCTGTAATGCATGAATAATGAATTAATCCCAAAACGCACCTCAATAACAAATTTCACCATCTCACCAAACAAAGGCATTTTTATTTATTTGTATAATTTTCCCCATTCACAAGGATCCTCGAAAATGACCAAAAACACTATATAATTCATAATTATGCGCACAATATAATGAGTTGTTCCTGTCTGCATTCTCATAATCCTGTCACCTTACGCTACGTTACGGAGAGAGAAACTTTAATTGGTTTGTATTTTGAGTTGGGGATGAGTTATAGCAGCCCAGTTTCACAGCAATTCGTAAATATTTTACGAGGGGACTAATTCGTACAAATTTGTAATATTTTGTAATTTTTGCTAAATCATATGTATTTTACGAGTTGCCAAATTGTATGAATTTGTACCAATTACCTAAACCTAACCCTGCCTCTAAATCTACCCATAATTGTGGTTTAGACTAAATGTACAGATTCATTTGAGTGAGGTCGTATGAATTTGTACGAACTAGCAAGAATTTTCCATCTCGTATGAATGCATACACATTGGTCATGAAACTGTGTTGGTTATAGAGACATTGTCAAAGGCCTTGATAATGTGGACAGGAAGCAGAACAAAAAATTATTTAAATTTACTTAAAAATAAATCACAAATTGGTAAATTGTGCGAACAATTTAGTAATCCAAGGGAATTAATTATTGTAAATATAAAATTTAAAATTTAATTACATATAGGTACTTTTAATAGTATAAGTACACAATAAGTGCTTATTACCAAATTATTAATTTAAATGTAAGTAGTTAAGACCATCTAATATTAAAGGGGTCATACAAAAGCAATTTTCCACAAGCTAATATGATTCTTTATGAGAACCACGCGCGTTTCCCTTCAGAACCAAACATAACGCTATTCCTCCGCGTCTTCAGTCACTCAGATGTCGGGGGTAAATCATTACCGCTATGTCCATTAATACATTCAACAACAAAACACCTCGATCGCTTAAGAGTCTTGCTCGTCTCTGCGTCTCGGTCTGATGATGGCTCACTCAGGGCAGGTCTGAGGTAAGACACTAGTTCAGTGTGTGTGACATGCTGCTGTCAATCATCTATCGTGGGTGTGGCCTCTGTCGGTGTGACGCCACACCGACATGCATTTGAGAATGGCTTGATTTCAAAAGGGGCAACTTATTCTTCTTTTAATTTAATA
>JAUMHP010000079.1:12523448-12544478 GCA_032361065.1 Enteromius trimaculatus | reverse complement strand
AATAAATTTTGACTATGTTTTAGTCATTGTAAGAAAAACATTATCATTATTATTAAACAAACAAATGAATGAATGACTAAATAAATAAATAAAATACTTATATATCTGGGACTTTTATTTGTCTGTAATCCTTTATATTTCTTGTCCACTGTATAGATCATAATGAATATAATTTCTTTTTCTTTTCTTTTTTTAAGTATTATATTATGAGTCAGACATGACTTTCTATAAGACCTTTGGCACTGATCAGGAACCTGAATGCAGGCGTTCAGTTCTGGGAACTGTATCAGTGTTGTCTGTTGGCACAGCCGGCTCTCTGTGGCACAGCAATTATGTTTTGTTCTGTGAGACAATACATTTCCAAAACCCTGTACTTAAAGTGGGTGAAACCTGTCAGCCAGCATTTCACGCTCATACCCTTACACACATGAGTTCATACACGTCAGGTGTCTGTGTGTGTGTGTTAGAGGCGGGCAATACAGAGAAAAAAAAATCATATCATGATTTTTTTTCTGGGGAAATCACAATTTTTATCCCGATTCTTTTTCAAGTTGGTTGTTTAAGACCATTTTGCAAATTACAGAGGTAGGGGTGGGTGATGTGGCAAAAATATCATATTACGATAATTCTTTGTCATTGATTTGACTATTTTTCAAGTTGTCTGAGCAGTACAGACAGACTAATTTGCCTTTTTTTATTAAAACAAAGCCTTTCAAGGTAGCAAAGTATAGAATAAAGAAGAGCAGATATTTAGGCCAAAATGAGCAAAGATATTAATTGTTGTCATTTTATCTTTGTTCGAATAGATACACATCACAAATAAACATAATACGAATAAAACAAACAGTGCTTTTATTTATTTTTATTTTTATTTTTGTTGGAGTTTAGGTATATAGAACAAAAGAAAACCCGGTTTGTACAGTAAATAAACTATTATGCCTATTCATTACACTCTATTAGAGAGATCCAAGTAAAACACCAATGTGTGTGGGTTGGAGATATCAGTAGACAGATTAGGTTGTTTGAAGAGCAGAGCGATGGGAAGAAGGCAGTGATAAAGTGAGGGGGATGCTCTCTAAAGGTGCCGGGACATCAATTAACAGTTCACCTCCAACGACACCCTAACGATATTTCTACATACAGTAACTTACCCACAGACAAACACCTCACAGTCTTCTTTAAAACTACTACGACTAGATTTAAAAAAAAAAAAACGTATTTCAGCGTTCAAACTCATTTGTGTAAGTTAAAATAATACAGATATAGATTTAGGATATCTATTTACAAAATAAAAAGTTCTTATATATCTTTAACTTTAAAAAACAGGCTCATTTAGTTATTATTATCATCATTATTATTATTATTTTGCATTGCATCTGTGTTCTTCTTATATATATCCTGAGTAAATGTTTTAGCAACCAAAGCAATCTATTTGAACAATTTCATGCAAATGGAAAATAGAACATGCATAGTGCATGCAATTTTGTCTTTGTATTAATCAAATATGTGTGTATAATAATATAATAATTTGCATAGCTTTATTAGATTTTGTTCCTTCTTTTTAGCTCAGAGCATTAGATGTAATTAAAGCATTCAAAAACTGCAAAACATTTCAAGTTGTAGCTTCTGAACAAATTTGATTTTACTTCAAATATATGTTTTTTTTAATCCTACATCACAGGCCACTGGCATTATTCATTACCGGATCAAGTCCAGCGTGTTTAAGGAGCTGATGCAAAGCCCTGTTTTTTTCCAGCCCAGAACCATCTTCTTGTCTTCTTTCGAACCTTGCAGAATTCTGCCAAAAGCAGGCACTAACTTCAGTGCGATCGTCCCGACGGTGGGCAAGGGCTGTGTGTCTCACAGCCTGCAGTTCATCTGCACATTTTCACTGCATATACCCAGAAGAAAACAATATGCTCATACCCATATTGTTTTAGCCTTAGTGTTAGTCTAGCATCAAAGTTAGCGGCGGCGCTGGGCAGGCAGGCCAGTAGTGGAAGGGATCGGGTGTAAGTTTGAGAAATTTCCATATGTCCACATGGCAATAAAATGTCTGCCACTTTACTTATTGAGTTTGTAATGAATGCCAGGTGCGCAGTCTGTTTTTTTCAAGGCGCTCCATGGACATGCAACTAAAAGAATGTTTGAAGAAATCTCGCTGTTAGACCAAAAACAGACTATTATAAAATACACAGAATGCTTATTACCATTCATAGGGACAATAAAACAGAAAAAAAAAAGAGTTCTCAATGAAATCTAGAATTCAAATAACATTTAACCTTTAAAAACTGTTCACATATAACGATAAATAACCAAGCAATAAAAGTTTTGCAAAACAACACAGAACCTAAAGGCAGTGAGCCAATCGCTCTATTAACTTGAATTTTCCATTCATGCAAAATAGACCCCAGAGTTTTAGTCAGGGTTTTAGCTCGACCTCATATTTATGGCTTCACACACATACTTTTTTTTTTACTTTAACAAACATTCGTATTAGAAGACTTCCTCAGTGTGCGGTTAATCCCTGTTCTCATGACCCAACCCTCTTTCAGATCGCACAGATGATTTCATTAAAACACAAGACCGCCTACGCAATAAATTAAATTCACTTGCGTCTTTATACAAAAGCAGCTTTATAATATTAATATTAATAGTGATACACTGTTCATCACACAGCAATAGTAGACAATCTACTGCAACATTCTATGTTTAAGCAATTTTGGTTTAGCAAATAAAATAAAAGTGATGCAGCTCTGGGTTAAGTGATTTATGACATCAGTATAACTTTGAAGACAAAACAATAATGGATATGGATGCAGCTATATAAACACAACATTGTGCCAAACTCCTGAAGCACTTGGCCTCTCAAGCAGTTAAAATATCTCAGTTTGATCTGAAATACTTCTGCTTTTATTGGCAATCAACATTCAGCTAAAACTAAATTGAACCTTTGGTGTGAATCAAGGCTCTATACTGGGTCCTTTTATATTTAGCCTTTATTTAAACAATATTATCTTCTAAATATTCTCATGGGAAGTGCATATTATACTGTAGTTACACTACATCCTTTTAGATCATTGTCTGTTTTAGCCATACACTGTTTCAATGTATCTTAATCGTAAATGTCAGAAGATATGTAGCTAAACAGAGGAATAAAACAAGTACAGAAAGAGAAGCTGAAATGCTTATTTAAGAAAAAACAGCAATGCATTGTAAGAGTAACAAAAGCTTTTTTATTATTTTAAAGTCACTGTCATAGTGCATTGCTTTAGTTCCTCTCACAAACACACAAATAGCCTTCATTAATAGCAGACCGAACGGCAGTGCTCACCAGTAATGTCTTCCCAACGAAAAAACTAGACCACAAATTATTCAAACTGCTTCAGCACAAATAACAGAACCAGATCATTCATTATCATTTCAACATTTCTTCGTTGACTTAAGAGAAATTATAGAATCCTTTACTTTACTTTCCCCCTATATAAAGGTATACACCTTCACTAGTCTGCATGTAAACTAAACCTATAGTGTCCTTTGTTATCTAATTTTTATTAGCTTTTTTTTTTTTTTCATGTAAAGCATTTTTTTTCCCCCAGAAAGCTGGAAAGTGTGTTTTCCTGTATTGTTCACAGCCTACAAGCAGCTAGTATGTACATATATTCATGAATTTGAGGAATGCGATTCAAATTTGACTGCTAAATTAACACGAAGATAAATAAATGACATAAAAAAATAATAAACGCAATGGAATGTGAAATTAATTTATAGTATTGTATTCATAGAGTGTACAGTATTGTAAATATAAATGCTCATTTCAAAAATATTCAAAGGTTATCAAATGCAATGCACTGCAGCTTAAACGCACCATAACAAATAAATAAACATTCAGCAGTAATAATAGTAATACTACTAATAATAATTTTCAATATTACTACTGCGTTTTACAATTTTACTAAATTGCTATGAGTAAAACAATACTTTTAACCCATTCGGATTGGATACAGTTTCTATATTTAAAGAAGGCCTCACAATTATTATCTAGCTACTATTTTTACCAGAAGCTAGAAAAGACAGTGGTGTGTAAAAAGGCAAAAGCAAGATGAAAAGAACTTTGACGAGTACAGGTCCGTTTGAAAAAGTACAGCATATAGATATTTCATGTAAAACAGATTGTAACTGTATTTTCAGTGCCATATCATCAATCATAACACGACAAGAAAAAGAGAAAAAGATCAGACAGGTCAACGTGGCACATCTGAAGCGCTTCGCCAAACCATTAACAATTCCCTCCTGCTTTGGGCTCCAAAAGCAGCGTCCGTAATACAAAAACAGTAACTGTAGGCCTGCTGTTAATAATAATAATAATATTAAAGATCACAGCGGTTTTTTACTGAAATGTAGTTATGCATGTACGTATTGAGCAATAAAAATGAGCAAGGTTTACTTATCCTGTGCAATAGCCTACTTCGTGATTAATCTCGCAATAAAGCAACGCATTTTATTCGTTTGAACGTATAACGCTAAAACTTATTAAAATCATGCGCGTCCATACTGCAACATAAAATATTTCTAAAACAGCATAGACACACATTAGGTTTGTTCGAGAGTTTAAAGACATGCAAGCACTCAAACCCGCAGAGCGGCGCTCTCACCCTGCCAACTGAGCCAGATCGTCAGGGGCGGGACCTGTAAAATGACTGACAGCTGATTCGGAGCGAAAACTCCTCCTCCTCCACCGCCTTTCTCTCTCCCTCTTTCACTCTTTCCTTGATTTCAGAGCAGCCGATCTTCATTCCAGTGCACATGGAAAGGCAGAGGAGCAGGAACGGTCAGCGCTCTGAAGGTGAAACGCGCTCAGGGATTTTACGCGTAAAGCCGCTATAAGGTGATTTTTTTTTTTTTACGGGACGCGCTTTATTATTGGACTACAACAGAATGCTATTTGAGGAGGAATGGACATTTGAACAACTGTTCTGCGTGTAGGGATTTCACTCTGCAAACATCTATAAACGGACACACATGTTCTCCACTGATGAAAAATAAGCTGGAAGGAACGTTTACCCGGTGGATGAGTTTTAAAGCTCTTTCAGCGCTGATTTAGGTATTTTTGCACATTGGATTACACAAACACTGCTGCAATTGCGGTTTATGGAAACAGAGCCGAGAAGAAGACAGCTGAAGTTGGAGAAGAGGGTCTCTAAAGCTGGACTGAGGGTCTGAAGGATTTTACAATCTCCTCCTGGAGCTCCACTTTCATGTCCGAAGTCTCTGGTTTATGACAATGGATTATTTGCTGTTTTTATGCGGTTTTTTGCTGCCTCTGTCCTCGGCTGTTGAAGGTAAGCTTGCCTGTTTTATTATTTATTTATGTATATATTTTCTCGCAATGCTTATCAACCCGAACTAGAGTCTGGGAAGCAATCACGGGTCGATACTATTGATGCGCGTCCACAGGAGTTGCGCTTCGGACTTCGCGAATAAGGTTTTAGTTTTATGCATTTAATTAATGCAGGAACACGCGCCGGGACCGCTGCTTTCTTAGGGAATTGATCTGGTCATTGAACGACACCAATACACATGCAGTTATACTGCAGAACTTCTCCTTCCTAATTGTTGTTTATTTTCTTTCACCAAGACAATAGTTTCTGTCTTTCGTGAAGGAAATGTCTCTACAGGGAGTCCCGCATCAACAGTCTTTCTGTCAGTCAAGACGCAAATCCAGGTCTCTTAAAAGACACATGGTGAATTGTGAGCTTTTTTCATTTATTTATTTATTTATTTCCGAACAAACACAACGACGTTTGGGAAACCCATAAATTGACCAAAATTGGCATTTTATTAGCGCCTTTGTATCTCGAGGTCGCTCCAGTTATGGCCCTTTTGGCGTGCGTGTTCTTTTTAATCACAATTATGATTCGTTTATTTCGTAAATGACTCAGCTCGGTAGTTTAGTTGGCTTTTGATTCAATTAATTCTTCAAAGTCTGGACCTCCATTAGTCTGGGGGACCTTTTGACACCAATAAAGATGAAAATGAGCGGGCGCTTAATAGATTTTCAGGGAGAACAACAATGTCGATTTCTTTATTTCTTTATTGGCATTTTAACCATACAATTGGCGACAAGCATGAAATCGTGGACACTTGCTTTATTGCTGCTCAGCAGTCTACTAGTGAAATACTTTTAAGCAGCACTTAAACAAAATAACATTTTAATAAAACTCGTATTTTGATTCCATTAATATCGATATTGCCATATATAACTACAGTTATTAGCCACATTTTTTTGCCTTAGGTTTTACTTATCATTGTTGGATTAGTATTATCTGCCCTCTATTATTACACAAATGAAAGGATATGTTGGTTTCCTGTTTATTTTATTTTTACTTCAATGTTTCAATAAGTGAAGTGGACGGATGTTGAATGCGGGGAGTTGTTTGGAGTTCATACGGGTTGTTTAGTTCATTCTTATTTATTAGTCTTCCCCCACCGCCTTTTCCCCACCGTGGTGTATTTCTATATTATCTTTGGAAAGTTTATTTGAATAGACTTATCTAGGTGATTTATCATTTTGTCCGGTAACATAACAGAACTAAATGAGTAAATGTTTATATAAAAAGCATACGGGCCTCGATTAGGCTACTAGCCTATATTGTCTGATATATTGCTCTACTCGTTTAGCTCGAAAATCAAGCAGAATGTTAACTGCCGTTAATTGTCGTCAAGTGTCATATTTATATTGTTTAATGAAAAGCATAATTTAACAAGTTGTACGTGATAACAATAAATAACTTAATCCGCGACTCAAATGACTCAACGTATTATTTAGGGTTAAAGGTACGAGTCATTTATGTCTCTGTTTATTTTAATATATTTAATAAGCGTGTGCAAATTTAATTTATATTGTAGCGTTTTCGCTGACAGCATTCATGCTATGAATTTTCCCCACGCAAGAGCCCACTGATTAAAAAAAGAAAAAAAAGATCAAAGCTGTCCAACATGCTTTAAAATGTGATTTTAATGCATTTCTGATTTCTTCTGAAATCTCCCACCTATAGAATTAGTTACGCGTCACGCAGTATCCAAGTCTCTCTCATCTTGTTTAGTTTGTCAAAGGCCTGCTTTTAATCCCCTCTACCCTTCTGTATATATTATTTAGCACATAAGTGTGTGATAAACATATTTTGTCCTGTATACTTATTCTGAGGTAAATACAGTAATTTAAGGCATAATCTCATCGGAGCTGTGGTAAAACAGGCCTTCGCAGTATAACGCGAGAACGATGTGGACCATTTGACCTCATAAATCAACGTGCTAAAATACCCCCACCTCCTACATATACTGTATTTACAGTATTTTATTCGTAAAAAGCAAGCGTCCTGTCCCTGTAGGGACATTTTCAACTTTTTTCAGAGCGTAAATGTGAATGTCCCATTGAAGTGATAATTCAAAGGTAAACCCAGTTAACGCAGACAGGGCCCTTACTGGAGAAATAACAGACTCGTTTTGGGGGTAAACAGCATTATCATGTGAAACAAGAGAATAATTAAAGGCCACAGCGAGTCACTGCAGAAGAGCCGTAACGTGAGCTTGGAGAAAGGCCTGAACGCGCAGCGCAAGCGAAACATTTATTTGTATTTTTAGAAAAATATTAAATTCACTCTCACGTGTAGGGTTTTGGAAAGCTGACATGTTGGAGGCCAGGATGTGTCCGTTTCATTTTGCGTTGACTGAGAATGTTCGCACTTTTTAGAACCATTTATCAAAGCGCAGGACAGGCCCGTTTAAAATGGAACTGCTGATGGCACGCGGTGAAACGCTGAAAAATATACAATTAATAGTGACAGTAACATCACATGAACTGGAGCCCACTTTAAACTAACAACCATAGACTAAAATCTTGTTTTTGAGAAGTTACGCGTCAACAACAGTAAGTCTACATCCCGCTATCAGCTATTTTTCTCCGCTGCTACTATTTTAATAGGCTGTAGCAAAGTAATAGTAGTAATAATAATTATAATAATAAATATTTTTATTAATATAGCATTATTCGTATTAGTAATAGCAGTTTTATGACAGCTGTTGAGCGCAACACCCAAATTCTGCAAATCGATGCGACTCCATCGATCTGTAAAAAATGCGGTCAAAAGGTTTAAAAAGAGGTCAAAGCATTGATCTGTTCTTCACACCGTACACGCGGCCTACACTCCGCTGAGAGGCTCTTTTCTCAACGTAACCCGTTCAATTACAGTAAAGTCGTTTTAAACTAACATGACCACAGTTCGGTCTTTTTAAGTAAACAAACAAAGTGTTCATCGCTAATTTAAAATAAAAACGCCAATTTGTACAGTTTAGAGCTTGCATAATATTTATTCACATGCATCTATCAGTTGATCTAAAATGCACATGATCAAATGTATGTCTATACATATACACATCCATAAATGTAACCAAGCAGTCAAAATTGGAGAGGCTCAAATGTAAAAGTTTAAGAAAACCCCATTTTGATTATTGGGTGGGACGTGTTTCCCTCTTTCTGATGGTGGGCCTACATTTAATGTATGCTTGAGTGTGCAGCCTTGTATTAATTCCCTTTGTGTAGTACATTTAATTGCTTATTCATTTATTTCCATAGATGTTCTATTTATGAAATAATTATTTTTGATTTTATATATTAGTCTTGAGCGAGAGCCATGGAAAGGTCATATGTTAAACAGAGGATAGGGTGAACAGATGTCCGCTGGCTTTGTTTCAGACTCTCATAAGGAGCTCAAAGGGGTCTCAGACTCGGGCTTAAAGATGCTATGAAAACCGGGCAGAATCGCGAGTGGCTTACTGTGGTGGTCCGCGTAAGCTCGCACCGCTAGCCTATAAACATTAGCTCTGATAACCTTTTGAACGATGGAATGCTTTGGCTGTAAAATTCGACGGCATTCTGAGCCCAGCGTGGAACAATAACATGCGCTGAAGGCCAATATTTAACCAAGTGCTCTGTTAATTGATGAAGAAGTGGACTGGACGCTGACTGGAATGCAGAATTCGCTCCTTTTGGAGTGTCCACTCAAAAGGGCCATCCTGGCAGCTGACGCAAAGGCCTTTACAGAAAAATAGGTCTTTGACACTCACGACAGTGTGAGGAGAGAATGTGTCTGGGCCCGAACACTGCCAAAATCCCCCGGTGCTGTCTGCAACTACTGAAGCGGAATGAGAGAGAGAAATCGAGGCAGAAAGAAAGAGGGATTGAGAGAAAAAGAGACATCGGAGCTTGGTTTCTGTCTTCGGTTGGTCAGGAGCGAGATGGGTGGCGCTGGCATGGAATATATCTGCTACCAAAACGCCCATTGAAAAGGGGGGCGGCAGCGCAGAATACCCAAACAAAGTCACATGATGACAGGCACAATACATTTTTCTTTCTATCTGAATGGTTTTCCCTCTCTAGCTCAGCCACAGGGATTTTTTAAAAAGTTTTCAAATTTTGGAGACGGACTGCTTGCGTGCGTTGGTTCAGTGAATTTAGAGCCAATTTGATTGGAAAAAATAAAAGTAAAAAAACACACCCTGCCCAAAAAAGCCTTTTTTTTTTAATGCTTTTGAAATTGGTCACATCCGTGCACTGCCTATGACTGTTATAAGATGTGTTTTATGGACAGCTGAGGACCATACCTCTTTAAAATCTAAAACTAGCAGCATTTTGTGACATGGTGGCTGTATAAACGCACCAGATCAAAGCAGCGCTGTCTTTCTATATGCGTGTATACAAAGAGACGTAGCGCACAGTGTGACCATGCAGATGACATATGAGCAGACACACACATGTAGTCTGCTATTCTCCTGAGAAATGACTAATACGTTTTTACAAGAATGCCATAGCCGTTACTCTATAGTGAAGCCGGAGTAGGATTTGGAAAAGCTTCCAGACTTTTTGCTGCAGTGTGTTTGATCCTTTGCCGGACAGTGTTTATGAGATTTAAACCACTACGGCCTGCTCTGCTGATAAAGCAGCTCTTTGATAGCAATAAAAAAAATGCACCTTTAAACCCCAAAACTAGCTCGTATGAAGTGATAGTGAACTTTGTTAGATAGATACTATGCTAGTTCTCAGCCCCAGTTCAGTTGAGGGAAGGTGTGATGTTAGAAGCACTGCAGGAAATGGCTAATGCTAATGCTAGGTGCAAATGTCTGCTTTGATTAGCAATACGGACATGTGCGAACAAGGTGGGGGGTGTTAGGGCTAATGAGGGCTTCTAAACTCCACGCTACCAATCAGCCCAGGCCTCTAGATGGTTAAAACATGCTCCTAATCTCCACATCAAACACGGAGAGCCCTAGGCAGGGGCCCAAAAGCACGCTGGCCCTTTACCCTTTCTGTTAAATCTAGACTCGAATTTGCACTTTTGAGCCACGCTGTTCAATTACACATCTGTGGACTTTCTTAGCCATTCGTTTTGTTAATGCGTGTATCTACAGAAATGAGTTCCGGCTGGTGCCATTTTTGCATTTGGGAATATGTAAGGAAGATGAAAAAGCTGGAACCTTTCAGTGTTGTGATTCATAAATGCATCAAATCTTTAAAAACACGACACTCACTATTCGTACTGCAGAATAATTGTAAACTAAAATAGTACATTTCTTTAAATATCGTACACAAAGCTTTCTGAATATTTGTCAGTCTTGAATTAGAGTCTTTTTTCCCAGTTTTATTTTTTGTATGGTGTCCTTGTTACTGTGTAATTACACATTTAAATAATATGAATTACTACATCTACTTAGTATCTAAGATTTGGATGAGGTTTTGGGTTAGGATTATTGTTATTTTTATACTAAATCTACGTGTAACAAGGACACGGTAAAATACAGCGTTACCGTCTATTTTTACTGTGGTATGCTTGTGTAAGCGTAATTTGTTTTAGCTGACAACACAAAATGAACTGGTGTTAGACAGGAACTCTTTTAATGCTTTCGTGATCTGACACCTCTCCATTTGGTGTTCGAGGTGAGAGCAATGCCACTTCGGCAAGGTGCAAATGCAGGTACTTGTGAAAAAGTATGTGTCGTAAAAGTCCTAGAAGGCATTGCAAGTCTGTCCGTTTTAGTGTTTAGTGTAGTGCTGGAAGTGGATCATACATGTCATGTGTATGCAGAGCAAGTGCCACGTATGCATGTGCCACATTTTTATTTGTGGAATTCCTTAAGACGCTGATGGCAATCTGACTGTGTAGATAACATTTTTGTTAGAACGCCATGCATGTTTGAGTGTAAAGTTAAGATAATGCACATTAGTGACTTCGCTTCCGGAAGCATAAGCATACGCGTGTTTTCTCTCTGGTGCTCTAACGCCACATCTGGTTTCAGCAAGGTCGCCGTCCACATTCAGTGAGGAATTCTGAATGAATATTTAGTGACTGATTCGTTTATAGCTTGTTGTCAGGCTTGATCGATCACACTTCCTTCTCACTTAGCCTCTCTGGCAACTGCCCTTTCTGGCAACTGCCAAGCCTTCTAGAGCCTCTCATTACCAGCTTTTTAAGAGTGACAGGATGTAAGATCCAATAAGTTAGAATATAGTATCTGTCCAGTGATCTTCCCGTCAACTTCCTTTGTAGCTGGCGAAAGCCAGAACTGCCATGGAAAAAGGGCGCTCGTCACATCTCAAGAGCAACCCTGGAGATGAAATGACATGCTTCCGCGGTGACCTTAGAACTGCCCTTTTCCAGTTGTGTCCCAAGTCTAGAGAATATTAGAGGCATTAGATATAAGGCAGGCAGGCTCCTGGCGATCCACTTTTCAATTTAACCCTTAACTATACACCTAGATAATCAAAGTGTTGGGTGTTGATAAAAAGAAATACAGTTGTGCTACAGCACCAATGGTAGATCTCCAAAAACGAGGACTGAATACCCCTAGATATAAGGTATGCCGAGCACCCCCACCCAAGTCACTTGCGAGCCGCGAGGAGCGTCTTATCTGTTATTAAAGTGCCCTCAACCTGAACGGGAGAGATGAGGACATAGGCGAACAAAGGGACAGAGAAAGACTGAGAGAATTGTCCAGTATCCAAAAGGCACTTGGTACAGTATTGGTTGAGCAGTTCATCTGAAAAGGTGCTGAGAGGAGAGACAATGGAAATACACTGGAGCTGGTCAGATGGGGTTATGAATGCAGTGGGAATTGAGGCAGAGCTCAGGACAGCGAGAGTAGAGAGTTTTCATCTTCTATCTTGGACAGCTGCCACGGATCTATCCCTGCATCTTAAATTTGACTTGCTCGGGCCTAGCTATGCCTGAGAGGGGATCATTGTTTCTGCCTTTTCTCTCTGTCTGTCTTTCTACCTATCGCTCTCTTTTTCTGAGCTAGCCTAAGAAACTCTTGATGGGCAAGGGATATGCAAGGGGTTTTAATGAATCTGGAAAGCCGGCGAAGGTTACAGGCTGCATGCAGAATCAAGAAACTCTTGAGGCAGGAAAGATAGCTTTCCAGTGTTGCAGACAGATGTTATATCTTGTGTCGCAACAGTTGGAGGCTTGGAACTGCCATTCTTTTCATTGGTATGCTCATTTGAAAAGCTGCAACATCATCTGGATGCATGTCGACTGTAAAAGGGATGACAACCGGGTGAAAACACAGAGGACAAGTGTGGGAAGTACAGAGGCCTCTCCCCCCAACAGGTGGGCTTTATCCTGACAGAGAAGCTAAAGACAATGCACCTCTTTCTCTACTCTGTTTACTGTTCCCTGTTCCACATCCCTGTCACTTCTTTTCTACGCTTTCCCAGCATCTTTTTACAGCCCTCCCTCTTCCCTGCTCTCCCTGGGCACCTTATGTGGCCGTTTCTTATCAGGGAGATAATTCTAATTGTGGCATTATTTTCCCTATCTGTTATCTCACCCCTTCAGTGATATCAGAATCCCAGAACAGGACTAGAAGCTTGGGGACAGGGCCTATTTACCCACCTTTGTTGTATCCAGTCAATGATAAGATTTGAGACTGTGTGTGTGTGTGTGTGTGTTCTTACAACTCTATCCTGTCACAGTATCCTATGGGAGCTAAGTGGTATGTCTATAAGCAATGTAAGTCAAGCTCTTGCGGGATAGATTTGACAAGTTCAGTCTCTTGATACTTCATTGCCCGTGGCTTTTAAGAAAATCTCAGCGCAGGTTCCTCCTCTTGACATCTTAGGCGAAATAATGAAGGTGAATGCCTCAAACCATCGTCATCCCAAGCACAGCTTGGAGGAGAGTCGAGCAAAGGTCTCTAACTAAGAGCAGGAGCAAAACCAGCATGCTGACGTGACGCAAAGTCTTGTGGGGTGTGAAAGCAAGCATATTGACGTGAAATGGAGCTGGCACTAGAAACAAATTAAAATATCGCATGGCCAGATGGGGATGGTGAACTGAGGGGCCATATTTTGATCATGGGTGTGAGACGCACCACAGTGAAACAGCTTCATTGCCACTTTTGCCCCGTTGTGTCCTCTGGGAAATGACCTAAAAGGATGGAGATGATTAGCGATTCAATTTAGCCAGCCGTCGGTCAATATGGCAGGCCAAGAGGAGATGGTTGTTGATGCTGCCTTGCCATCAAAATAGGTGGCGATCGAAATGTCTAGGGACTAGATTTCCCTTCCTTGGTTAATTAAGCAAGCAGTTCGTCACTGTTCTTACTTGTTCATAAATCTTCCCTTCAATTTGAGACAGCTTGGTCTGAAGGAGCTAGCTAAGTAGGAAAGCACTTAAGAGTAATCTATAGAGTTCAACACTGGGCACAGCTTTGTGCCTGGTTAATTAATCAAGACACTGCAGTGGTGTCATAAACACAGACACTTACGTATACCGAGGGGGTAATATCTAGAGATTTTTCTTTTAGCTTAAGCCTTTTTGCCTCTTTTATTGATTCAGAAGAGGAAATGAGCCATGATTTAATGTGTTGTACAATGTTTGCTAACTGCCATGTCACCGCAGCAACTAGAAACGTCCAATCATCCATCCATCCATTCTCCAAACCGCTTATACAATGTAGGAAGCGGGGGACACTGGAGCCTGTCCCAGTGTCTCGGGCCAAAGGCAGGGCACCACCCTGGACAGATGGTCAGTCACAGAGCGAGCAACTTGTATGTTTAAAAGTTTGAGTGCTCTGGAATACAGAAATGGTTGGAAACTGCATATGCTACTACACCGGATTTGCCATCAGCGCACTACATACATGATTGTTATTAAAGGTTAAGCAAATCCCTCTGTTCACTGTGTCATTCCTTTGCATCTTTGTTCTCGCCTGTCCTCAGGTTATGAAGTTCAGGCTCAGAGAAGCATGTCCATTCATGCATGACTCGTAAGTACAGGGTTGTCACCAGTAAATATGGTCAGTCCTCTAGTGACGGAGCTCCTGTACAGCTGACTGGTTCCTATGAGTAATCTACCCCAATGTTCAGTACACACCCTGTGGTTCTTTTGATGAGCGCTTCCATGTCGAGCTTATTCTGCTTTGAGACCACCAAGAGATGTAACGTACCTGAAATGCAGAAGTTCACGTGTAGGTTCCAGGCAGTCAAGGTGTGGTTAGCAGGTCTGTAATTAGAGTTGAAGCCACCGAGTCTCCGTGACGGCATGTCTGTCTTTGTGTGTGTGCTGGATTTAGCGGATCTATGTGTGTGTGTGTCCAAGTGTGTGAGAGAGAACAACAGCAGAAAATTCTCAGACTTCTCATTATCTCGATACCTGTCAATTGCATCTCTTAGCACCTGTACTTCCTAAATTGAAGGGCGTTCTCACATAAAATTCTCTCTCCCAGTCATCGCCTATACTTCCCAGGCACTTAACATTACACAAACCAGCGCTTGTACATCTATACCGCAATACAGAGAGTTTATTGGCTCAGTGTAGACACCGTTAAAGCCACCGTGTTTGATTTATCAGTCAATGATTGACTCTAGATTGCTATAACCGTCCGTGTCACCTGCACTACAAACAGACACCCAGCAGAAGCCCTGTATTTCTCATCTCTGAAACACTGGTGCACTGTTTATTTAACTCTTGTTATCTCATGTGTCCACTTGCCTTAGTTCTTCCATCAGCGCCACTGTCTTCACTTTGTCATTTATGGCTCCAGATACACCCACATTTAGACTTTATAGATCTGATTATTACGATTATGAGTGGGAAGTGTTTTATAACCCAATATGGGCCTAAGGGTGTTTTAGAAATTGCATAACCGCATAGTGAAAGCATATATTGGAATAAAAAATGAGACCCATCTCGTGTTGAACTCAGCCCTCCCTCCATCCTTCTCTCCCTCCCTTAGCCTTCTCACCAGGCCCTCTACTGAGACCCATAAATCAATGGAGCTCAGTAGCCTGTCGGGGGTTTACCGTCTGTGGGGGGTATTGGTGGCCCAGGCTCCCCAGCCTCTGGCTTTAGTTACACATCAATGAAGGGTGAATAATACATTAGTCAGCCCCTGACAGTACAGTTCTAGGCGGCCAGGCAGACGGAGCCTCCCCTGGCCCTTCATCAGCGCATCTGTGCCATAATCAGTCTCTGGAGATATACCTCTTAGCTTTGGCCCACCTCGCTTCCACCTGATTTACGTACTGTGCATGCAAATATTATGGTGTTTAAATACCCGCTCTGGGGGTAAAAGGGACAGTTCTATCTAAAATAAAAACTCTGTCATCTGTTGTTCACCCTCATGTTCATCCAGTCCAACTAGTTGTTAGGATGAACTGTATCTCTATAGAATGTGAGTGCCAATGGCAGTGTATGTAAGGTAATAAATGCAAGTAAATTGCACCATTCCTTTCATTGAGGCCAGGAGCTTCGGAGGTTAATGATTTGAAGCGGGCAGGAAGCATTGCGCCTGACCCAGGGCAGCCAGCAAAGACTGTAGAGATGGATTGTTGTAGCATAAACGGTCCCGAAACTGTAGCCTACTCAGCATAGTTCCACTGCATACTGATTTATATCTGGAAGGCTTTTTAAGTGGCCCTTCCTTGCACGCGCAATTATATATATATATATAAAAAAAAACATTCACGTGTATCAAGGCTTTTATTTAATTGTTCGGAGAAATCGAAACCCCTGGCCATATGGGGCACGCTAGAACTGGATGTCAACCATTCTATCAACCTCCTCCAGCATAATTGCCCAGAAATGAACTTCCATCGCTAATACCTTCTGTCACAATCTGTGAGTCAATTTGCTTTAAGTGAAACACTTAAGTGCATGATTGTGCGATCGCCAATGACCTAGACGCCCATGTGTCCTAATCAGACAGTTGTTTCTTTTTTTAATCAACATTCTCGGTGGTGGAGTCCGTGAATAAATTACTCCGATGACCATCTTCCGTACACTCCGGCAGCCTGTGTCTGTGCGTTAAAGAGCCGAAAACCATTTAGAAAGGTCTAACGAGTCAAGTTATTACTGCAGCCAAGTGTGAGATTAATTAACTGAGCAGCAATTAAGAACATGGCTGAAAATATCTAACAGATAAGCACGGGGAGAATTGCAACCAACATTTTATTTTTTTATTTTTTTTTGCTTTAGCCAGCAGGGAGGGTACAAGGAGTAAACAGAAATAACAAGCTATAACCTTCATTTAGAACCCGGGCACATTGAAAAAAAAAACATGCCTGTGGCGACATTTCTGGAAACGTTTCTTTTTGTTCCTTCCACGGCACGTTCATAGTAAAATATTCAATTGGTGGCGCTAAAGAGTGTTCGGTTTTTGCTGATATCCGATGAGTGGTGCTTAAACGGTAAATGCTTCTTTGCGTTTTGGATATATAATGCCTCACCTACGCTCAACCTGACCGACAGAGTTTACAAAAGCAAGAATGACATTTTTGTTTGCTTCTACAAGTCTTTGAGCTCATCTGTCATGACTCATGTTTCACAGGAAGTATCCCAGCACTTCTACTACATCCGAAAAGCCATACGCATCGTGTTGGAATAAATATAAACATCACTAGTGTTCATTTCAACTGGAAACTGGTGATTTTTGTAGTTAGAGGCATGTTTTTCCAGTGAGCTTATGTCGACAAATTAGCAAATAATACAATTCTTGGTACGTTACTATGATTCACTTAATTAAGACATACCTGGATCAGCCAACTTGACCGGTTCCTGAACAAAATTCCCATCAAATTATCAGTTTCCTGATTTGAGCTGTAAAATGCTGATTGAGGAACGTGGGGTAACATCACCTTGTGCTAGTACATACATAGCTTTCTCAAATATAACATGAATGATAGTGTCCCTTTCACTCAGGACAATTCTAAACCATGCTTTAGTCATTGAGCGTATTCAGAGACTCAGTGTGGGTGTGTATTTGTTTTTGTGCGACTATTTGTCGGCTCAACAGTCACAAAGGCCCTACCCATCCACATTCTTGTCGGTTACTGCCTAACCTTTCTTTGTTGTTGCAGTTCTGACCTGAATCAGATAATAAGTGGGCAGGTAAACATTAACGAGTGGTTCTGGGCTTAATGAGCTAACGTGAGAAGAGCTAGTAGAAAGAAGCCTGCGCTGCCTCAGGCTAATGTGTCATATGTAGCAAGAAATGTAATAGAAAAGAAGCCCAAAGAACTTAACATAATAACTCCTATTACTCTGTGGTGTAGCTGAAGCCATTAGACATGTTTTCTTTGTTCTAGCAGGTAAACCACAACATATCCTGATAATTAGCATGCAGCATGACAGCCGAAACTGAGCTACGGATTTATTCCCATGTCTTCAGCAGTAGCTGCCAATGCTAATATGTGACGGCACTGAGAAGTTAGCCCTCACAGCTTGGGTTTTCTTCTCAAGAAATGAAAAGGAGTCGCAACCTCACTGGCTGCCCCAGACGGTATATTTGAAACATTACGAAGCGATCGAAAGCCACTGGAACGCTGGAAATGTGGACCACATCAGTCCAGTAGCTGCTAACAAACAGCTGTCCCGTGATGCAAAACAGAAATCTCATATTTGACAGCCATTAGAGGTTATTTGTATGTTTGCATAGTAAGATGAGACTGTATATTTGGCTGATGACTATATCAGTAGTAATTTTACCCAGACATATATCTCATTACATAATTTGAAGCAGAACCATAAAAAAATCTAACCGAAGCCTTTATGTTTATACATACTACATTTTTAGATCCTTATGAGAAACTGCAAGGATGAACCCAAGGTTTCTTCAACTATGGGCATGTTTGGGTTTTAGTTACTGTACAGTTTTAATGAAAACAGCAACAACAACAACAGTACTTATCTTTTTGTTAGATTGTCATCAATTGTTTTTGTTTTAATGTTTTAAATTCCTTTTTATGAAGGCTATTTTTGTACATTTGATAGTTTTACAGTTACCACACATCTAGACTTCCAATCTTAAAACATGGCAAAGATGTAAATCATTATTACAATACATAAAATATAAAAATATTAAGAGTAATAACAGTTATTAAGAGTAACAAAAGTTTTTATTGCTGTTGTTTTAAATTAGTGGTCAAACAATGATCGGCCTGGCTGATTTTCGGCCCTGATATTGAACATTTTTATGGTTAATTTAAATTGTCATAACCAATTTCCCATCATTTACATTTCATTTTTTACACATTGGTTCAGAATATCGGTTATTAGACTGCTTGATCTGTTATTATCCGATATCGGCTATTTCAGATGTCTTTTATGTAGGCTACATTTGTTTGTTTTTCTGTATCATAAAAAATGGTCAAAGACGATGACAAACTGTGATTCCTAATCAGGCTTTCGCATTGTGTGTGCACCATTATCGATCAGAAACTGTGATGTCAGCTTAGACGTCATCCCCAGCGTCCTTTTATAAACATCTTATCTCAAGGTGGTTGGAGAAAATGAGAGTTCGGGGGCATTTCAACATCCGCCCCAGTCTGAAGTACCTCCTTACTGTTATAGCATGGCAAATGCCTCCCGGTGGTCCTGAGGGATTGTGCCATTACCATATATTTAGCCTAGATGTCTGTTGGCTGCCTCTGCAGTGGCATAATGAACGTGTCAAAGGGAGGCGAGTACGGCAAACGGGCTGTTGGAGGATGGAGATGAGTCCCTGGACAGCAGCTACAACAGACAGCTCCTCTGCGCGGCTGACAGGCAAGGCCAGTGGGCAGCGCGGTGCCAAAATACCTCCATAATGAACCTGGAATGGAGGTATGGGGAAGTCAGACATGCCTCCTGCCTCGTTCTTTGGCTTAGATTACAAAACACAGGAGGGGAATACAAAGATATCTCTAAAACCAACATATTCAGGATTTTGAGGAAGGGCGCGGTGTTCTCTGGAGACCGGGGCTAGTTGTCACACATTTCTCCAGTGAAAATGGTTTTAGGGTTGGTTTCTTTTCCAATTTTTTTGTTGTCCATTTCTATTTCTTTTACTGTTATTGCCCAGTAAACAAAGATGTGTTGATTTCTCATGGCAACATGCCTCAATAGCACTACATGAATAATGCTAGTGCACTCAGGTTGTTTTTGATTTATGTAAAAACATCTCCATCAGTACCGTCTGCCAGATTTTGGGACATAGCTTGATTGATAATATGAGTTGTGGGTAATGATGCATTGAGCTCTCTATTGAGCGTGGAGGCATATTTTAGAGTTTCAAAAAGATTTTTTTTTTGTGTTTTTTTTTTTTTTTTCCCCTACAGTATTGGCAGACTTGCATTCCTGGCAGTTTATTACAGCCAGAGTTGAATTTCAACCAGAACGAGAAAATCAATCAAAACATAGTTATCGTGATTATAGTCCTTTTATACTTTTTGCTTGAGGAGAGGGAGAGGTGTTTGACTGTTGGTTAAAATGCGCTTACGCTAGTCTCAGCCAATGGCAGGATTCATCATGCTCGGCGAATTTCAATTTTCTCCACGTTTTTACACATCTTAGAGGCTTTAGGTTTGTTTTTATGATGAACTAAAGCTACATTACTGTTTAAACTATTTCCAACTCTTCCCTATTCTGATGATTTATTTACACTTATTTAATTTAATTATTTATTGAGCATTAGTGTCTTTTTAGAAAGCTCTACTGTACATTTAACCGTAAGTCTAAATGCAAAGGTCTCTTAAAGTTACTTGTTTTTTTTATATTTCTGACTCAGAGTTTATTTATTTATTTTAAATAATAGGGAGATGACACCATGGTGACACCAGAAACATAAAAGCATATTCAGTCAAAGGTTTTATGTTGCTCGGGAGCTGTTTTTGGACTGAATAGAAAACATTTCTGTGTGTTTAACACAATGAAGCAATTTGGCACTTTTGCTGAACCCTTTGCTTGAGTCGCATCACTGCACTCCTTTTGTGACCTAAACATATGTTTTATTATTTTCTCAGTGCCATTTACCAAATGCTTTAGGAGTCAAAGTGTGCCTCCTCCTCTTCCAAACCTTCCGTAAACCTGTTTACGCTCAGAGGCTTGCATTTTTCAACTGGCTAGTTGAGTCATCTGTATTTATTCTAGCTGGCCCTGCTCCCCGCTGACAGTAATGGAGACCTAGAGAGCATGATGGACAGGGAGAAAAAGACAGAAGGGTTTTCAGAGATATGGGGGGAATGAGAGAGGATGAAGTGGATGGAAAGGATGGCTGTGATCAGCGTCGGCTTGTCAAAACACTTCCTGTTGACTGATACACCCTCAGACGCTAGGGAGAAGAAGACAGAGATAGAAAAGGTGTGAATGAAACATTAAAAAGGCAAAATGAAAGAGCAGTTGAGACCCTAGGCTGCTTTAACATTTTTTGGTTGCTTTGACATCTTAACATTTTAATGATCTTACAAGTAATGTTAAGCGATTAATCGCGATTAATCACATCCAAAATAAAAGTTTTTTAAAAGTACTGTGGATGTTTATTATGCATATATAAATATGTAGATGTAATTACATGTAGAGATTGTCGAAATATATACTGTCTGTGTGTATTTATACTGCATATACATAATAAATATACACATACAACATATACATTATGTTTGACAGCACTAGTTCTTGCTAATGTTTTACAATGCAGAAATGAAAAAAAAAAATA
>JAUMHP010000079.1:12491299-12513425 GCA_032361065.1 Enteromius trimaculatus | reverse complement strand
GTGGATCTTTATTATTTATTTATTTTGTTCTGCAGAAACACTGATGGACACCAAATGGGCCACCACTGAACTCGCATGGACCTCACATCCGGAAACTGGGGTGAGTTTTAACTTTTGCGTGTTTGACTGAAGCCGTCCTGCTTATATGGTCTTTCCTTCAGTCAAAATAAAGTGCTCAGGGGTGAATCTGCAAAAGAACCTAACATTTGATCTCAACATAAAAAAGCAAGAAAGAAAAAAGAAACTGACAGACTTGTTTTGTTTTGTTTTATTTGTTTAGATTTTTGTGTTTAGTAATTATTTTGTTGTATCGTTTTGTTTTGTTTGTTTTCCTTTTGTACCGCAACATTTTGTTTTGTTTTTCATTCTTGTTTTGTTTTTACTATTTTGATTCATTAATTAATCCCCCCTCCCCGAATTTTATTTTGTGTGTGTGTGGAGTTGTATTTGTTTTATTCTAAATTTGCTTTGTTTCATAATTGTGTATTGTTTTTGCTTTTTGTTTGTAATTTTTTGTGAAATGGTTATTATTATGATTATTTTGTTATTTATTTACATTTTTATCTTGTGTTCACTCTTTTGTTTCATAACTTTTGTTTATAAATCTGCTAGCCTTATTTTTGTTGTTGGCATTTTGACATTATTTCCATGTCAAACAAGCACATATCTTCCAATTTTCACTACCATAAATAAAGTAAATTAAAAAAAAAAATATATATATATATAATAGAGAGACAGAAATACAGAAATGGTTCCTGCTTCAGTAATGACACTTCAAAAAGGGCTTAATTGTAATTATAAAATAATAAAAAAAAAAATACAAACTAGGCCTCATTTACTTTAAGACAAATTTAGTTTCTTATTCTTTCCATTGAAGTATTTCATTTAAGGGTTAAACGCGACTTGCACATGTTTGTGACTGGTTTCATGCGATTTTCTCATAAATGCCGTAGTTACCGAACCTTTAAATCAAGAGGTATTATAAGAGGTCCAGTTACAGCCTTGTTCAAATATAGTGTGTTAAACACAGGAAGCTCTGAGTTTCATCAGATAAAGGCAATGCCCAGATCCGATTTCAGCCTAGCCGTGTTACATTCATTCTCCAAAAGTGAAATCTGTGCCCACAAGCTTTTGGCAGACGCAGCAGAAGTATCCTTCTCTCTGTATATCTTTCACAATACACGGACACTGCTGCCTTTTCATACTTCTTTTGTGTTTTGTCTAATTCTCCGGGTCTTCACCTCTCGTTCTTGAGGGGCCTGCATGTGTCCATCGGGCCCTTCCCGACCCCCAGCCACACCATCTCAGCTGTTGCAGTCACCCCTCCCCAAAACCTTTACTTCCGAGTAACTTAGCACCAATGCGCCAAGGAGCAAGAGCGGCCCCAAAGACACAAATCAACTGCAATTTCACCTTCCCCGTCCATATATTATTTGTGTAAATATCCCTCTTGCCCCCATTAAAGCACTAAAACTCACCAGCACAATGGGCCCAAGAACAACCCCTTTACACCCCAACAGATGCCTCTTTTCAAAACATACATTGCCCAATGCTGTCCCTTCTGTTCTCTGTCATTCTCACCGCTATACATTTGACCCACGCCAGCCCACTGTATTTTAGGACAGACAGGACAAATGTGGCGGCAGTGTCTCCTTGCCTTAAATTTCCCAGTGTTCTGGTTGCTTTTTATTTCAATGGTCCTTCTGGAGCCAATCCCATAACAAATGTTACGTCAGACTCCAACAAGTCTTGAGAAAATATTGTAGTTTTTTCACTGCAAAAAAATTCAGCATTTTTTTTCCTACAAATTTTCATTTATTTGATGCATTCAGACACTTCATCTTATGACTGCGATACCACACACACACACATATATATATAAATATGTATAAATAAATATAAACACTATACATGAAAAAAACTACCATGATTTATAAATTCTGTTGTATTTAAATCATTTTTTATATATTATTATTTATAACAGTTATGAGAATTTGGGTGAGGTGGGGGAGTGCTTGTTATTATTAATTGTCTAAAAATATATATTTTTAGCAAAATATAATTTCTTATTTCTGTTGGGGGTGAAATGTAATTTGGACAGCCTTTCTGTTTTCTTCTTCTTCTTCTTCCTCTCCCCAGCCACTGACTTAATTGGCACCCTCCATATCTCTCTTTCCTACGGCACACTTGTTTCTAATTTTGTGTGACACTAAGTTCAATGGTATGTCGCACCCAGAAAACTGAAATGGGAACGGTGCCCAGATAATAAAATACAGGGGCAAAAAGTTGGAATAAATCCCAGTCTGATTCAGCAGTTCATTTTCTCCTTACATTTAATCTACCAAGGAGAAAAAAAGAAAGGAAAAAAAAAACCTTTATTAGTCATTAGTCTGACATCTGTAACCCGAGAAATAAACACAGATAAAAACAGACTGTAACACCATTAAGGAAAAATAAACATAACGACCTGCTGTCACTTAAACCTGACCCACTAATTCTTCCAGGATAAACAAACCGAGTATAAAAGAAATTGAATGCACTTACATATTTATAAATGAACCACATCATTCCACAGCATCTAAAGTAAAGGCATTCATCTTTTTTCCCAACAAATCGAAGAGATGCAGCGGGAGAAAATTAATGTGCATAACTTTTTACCTTGAATCTGAAGTGTGTCAACGTTGAATATGCAGAAATATCTTATTTCTCTAAAATAAACACTATCCCTAAAGGAGTGCGATGTGTGGGCCACTTCCTCGTCCCCCTCTTCACTCTCTCAGCAATTTATTCCGCTGAACTAAATGCCCATTTACACCTCATCCTTTCTCCTGTCGCATTGACCTGATGCTTATTATTGATCTCAGCACCCTTGGCTCAGAAAGGCAGTGGTAAAGCAGGAAGCCCTGTCTGCCTCGGGTCCCCGGGGCCCATAGGGATGAATGGCCTGTCCGCACGAACATCCATATCTCTGTGTTAATTAAAGACTTCACCTCTACACAAACACTACGCAACGCTCTCAACAAATCTCTCGATACCGTGCTAGTTTCCGTTTTTTTGGCTACAGTTCACGCTCTCCTTTAGGATCGCTTTATTCAAAAGTATTGGGATGGTTGCCTAAGGTTGAGGTTGAATTGTTCCCTTCCCGAAATGAATATAATTCATCCTTCGTTTATATACGTAGCATGCCGTTTAAATCGAGTTCGATGTAAACACCTTCAGATTGCTAGTAGGCGTTCTTATTCGACCACATGGATTTACCTCATATGCAATTAACATCTAACCTGTCTTTTCAAAAAGATGTACGCTCTTAATTTTGGTAGATAAGACGGCAATTATTTTGGTGGAGCATCGAAGTAGCTTGTTGATCTGCATGAATACAATGTAATCATGATGGTTTAATTGAAAGGTAATTGATTGTGAAGTGATGCAGAGAGTACTCCACGCTCGAGGTATACGGTAAACATCCACTCCTCGCTTTTATCCGATGGCGTTCTGACACTCCACGGTAATTTTGATGAATTTGCCAGGCAGGTTTCCTCATTGAACTGGCAAACGCAGATGAAAGACCAGCGTGCAGCTCCCCACTTAATGACACCACGCACAATGCGTAATTGAAAAGGCACAAACCAAAAAGAACAAAATTTAATTTCCCCTCTCATTCACTCTTTTCTCAGCTTGCTCCCGCCGTTATATTGTTTCTTAGCTCCGGTGTGTGTGGGGCTGGAGCTGAGAAGCAGCAATTTATTGCCTGCCGTACCTCTGCAGCGTAACACCTCCGAGTTCTAAAGCCCTGGATAACATCAAAATGAGAATGGTTTCATTTGTAATACTGACAATAAAGCGTATTGTACCGCTCTTTAGATAAAGCATTTGTTATTGCTGGGAGAGTCCTCCATTGCAGTATATATTAAGTGCTAGCTCATTCTGAAGGTGAACTTGTGTGACTCTATTTTCCCTTTGTTTTTCCCAGTGGGAAGAAGTCAGTGGCTACGACGATGCCATGAACCCCATCCGAACGTACCAAGTGTGCAACGTCCGCGAGCTTAACCAGAACAACTGGCTTCGCAGCGACTTCATCCCTCGGAAGGACGTTCTCCGTGTCTATGTGGAGATGAAGTTCACCGTTCGAGATTGCAACAGTATTCCCAACATTCCAGGATCGTGTAAAGAGACCTTCAATCTATTCTACTACGAATCCGACTCGGATTCTGCCACCGCCACCAGTCCTTTTTGGATGGAAAATCCTTATCTTAAGGTGGACACCATTGCTCCAGATGAGAGCTTCTCTATGTTGGAGTCTGGCCGGGTCAACACCAAGATTCGCAGCTTTGGTCCGCTTTCCAAGGCTGGCTTCTATCTGGCTTTCCAGGACCTGGGCGCCTGCATGTCTTTAATCTCCGTCCGAGTTTTTTACAAGAAGTGTTCCACGACCATTGCCAATTTTGCAGTCTTCCCAGAGACGGCCACAGGAGCCGAGGCTACGTCACTAGTCATTGCCCCAGGCACTTGTGTGCCGAACGCTTTGGAGGTGTCTGTCCCGCTTAAACTCTACTGCAATGGAGATGGAGAGTGGATGGTTCCTGTAGGCTCCTGCACTTGCATGGCTGGGTTCGAGCCTGCAGTTAAGGACACCCAGTGTCAAGGTGAGTGCTGATATATGTGCTTTTTTCACTGTGCAATTTGTCTTATCTCTCGGTATCACATTAAGCCAAATGGACGAATCATCCTGTTTTTTTTTTTTATTATTATTGAGTTGTTTGACCTAACAGCAAATTTGGGTATTCGACCTCAATTTAAGCAGAGCAAAGCAATGCATAAGTGCGTATGTCTATCAGAGAGGAACATTTTGCTGAGAGAAAGGAGCAGTCTTGATGAAAAACATATCAGGTTCAGGCTGAGGTGAATTAAGCCAGCGTGTAACATAGCCGCGGTGAAAGTGAGCAGAGCAGACAGAGGGAGGTCAAGGGTCAAATGGAGAGCTGGGAGTGAGAGGAGACCGGAATCGATTTGCGGACCAAGGGCAAGGGCTGCAGTGAAACATTAATGAAGAGCATGAGATGGAGAAAGAAAAGTAACCCTGACAGTCGAGGCACTAGAAGTGAAAGGTCACAAAGAGACAGTTGGTTCCAGCACATTAAAAGTACTACAAAGACTGAGCCACTGAGCAGTGAACCTCTTGGGTAAAGAACTAAACTGAACAGCACATTGTTTGTTTACAGAGAAAAGAGGATTAGTTGTGGTGTATGAGGTAATCATAACTGTTTTGTTCATACAGAGGGTTGGAGAATTACACAAGCGTTTAACCCTACACAGTTTGTGCCTAACACATACATAAATGCTGCTTTAAACTTTATAACCTAACCCTAACCCTACTAAGCAATTTACTTACATTTTTTAGCTGTTAGGGTTAGAATTAAGGCTAGGGTTAGGGTTGTGGAGGATAAAACGGGGACTAGAATATCTTGACTATGGGACATTTAGTATGGTTACACGTGCATCAAACGTGTGTATACCTGTAGGGAATAGTGGGCAGTCCTGCTGCCTGATGTACAGTTAAAAACTCATTTGTTTGCTTGTGGTGGTTCAAGGTGAAAGCCCTGGCAGCTGTGCCCTGATAAAATGTTCTCTAATCAAGCCAACTGGAAAATAAAGGAGGGATAAATCTCTCTGTCACCTCTCTCCTGCCCGCCTTCATCTGAAGGCCGTTGGTCTCATTAATACCCTGCCAGAGCACAGTTAGGACATTCACATGAATATTAATCGACCAAACCTTTTTTTTTTTTCTTTTTTTTTCGTAGCGCTCCATATTTCCCCTATCCGTTCTTTCTTTGTGCTTCCAATTTCACCACAAATTCTAATCGCTCCCTTAAGTCCTATGTTCTGCTCTCAATAAGAAAGGGAGAGAGTGAAGAAGGTTTGGGCAATAGAGTGTGAGCAATAGACTGTACTGGAGAGAGTGTACAAGTAAGAGAAAAAAGCCACAGGATTTGCATTTCCTTTGCTTTCTTTCGCCTCTCCTCTCTCTCGCTCTGTCAGGAGAGCTGCTAGAGGAAGGATGAGGATGAAAGGAAAGGGCTGACTTCTTACCTTCTTGGAAGCGATTAATCAGCACTTTCAACCCTTCAGGAAACAGCCCGGGTTTTTTGAAGGGGAATTTCAAGCAGTCTTTCATGGGGGCTAGAACTAGATGGTCTCATTTGTCTCCCCGAGATTTTGGTTGATTTATGTACATCTGAAATGTGAGGCAAAACACTGAGGACTCATTAATCTCCAAAGTGATATGTTATGTGCGATAAACCTAAACGCACAAGGCCTACACTCTTTCATTTTTATCTCTATGTGAACAGTTTTCTATGTTACTTCTTCTACCTATGTCTGGCCTCCCCTGATTAATGGTTACACAAATAAGCTCCCAAGTTAACAGCATCCCTGCGCTAATGAAGCCTGGTGTCAATATTGCACATTATGAGATAGGGAACTTGGAAAGTGACCTCAGGAACATCACTGGTGTTACACAGCTCGATAGCTTGGGAACTGTCGCCGTACGCTTTTCCTTGTTTGAAATAAGCATAAAACCGACTACTTGATCAGCCGAGTGACATTCTGAGCAGAAGTATCACACTGGCATCGTGTGCCAGGAGAGCACCCATGCTTTTATCGTAGATGCGATACAATGTGTACACAATCTCCGTAAATGGTGTCAGTGCTAGGGTCAAAGACCTGTGAATGGCACACTAATCTTTGTATTCATAAGATAACAGCTCACACTTTCCCTTGAAGTCTTTAATATGCTTTGTTTATCTTAGAGAAACACTTCCCGCGGTACAACATTGACATTCCCCGTGTTTGGGTATCGATTGAAGGAGTTCATTTCGAAAAGTGCCCTTGTTTGGAACTAACAGGCATGTGTTTGTAATTGAAGTTGACGGTTAGCATATGCGCATGGGGTTTATGCAAGGCCGGGGTAAGTTGTTGGAACTCGTCTAGTCACGAGGGGGTTATTTCCCCGGAGGAAAACAACAGCAAATTAACGGTGCCAAACAAATACGTAAGCAAGAACCTGTGCGCCTTCGCATTTTACAATGCCAAGATGGAAAGGATTAGACTGCATACTGTGGGCGAGGAAAACAAAAGTAAGAAACTAAATTAAGGCAAGCAGAGCTCACAAAATGCAAATTGCTAAAAGGAAATTGCTATTGATTTTGCTGCTGAATGCAATGAAAGGATACCTAGATGGAAGCATACACCAAAAATAAGTAGCAAAAAAGTAAACATGCTGTTACAGCTATTAGTTTCTATCTTTTTTACAGTCGAAGTAAACAACTCTTTCTTTCTTCAGCTTGCAGTCCAGGCACATTCAAGTCCAAACAGGGTGACGGTTTCTGCTCCCCGTGTCCGCCCGAAAGCAGGACAAGTTCTGGAGCTGCCAGCATCTGTTCCTGCAGAACTGGCTACTATCGGGCGGACAACGACTCGCCTGACTCAGGATGCACCAGTGAGTAATGCCCTCGAATAAACCACTATTTCACCCACCATGAACTTATCTAAACATAAGGAGTGTTGTTTGTTTGCCATGTTCTCTGCTTTCAGAAGCCACATTGATCCAAACACCATATGTACATTCATATGTTCATCCATATGTAAAGCAATTCCTCCATCCAACACACAGAAGACTACTGGGATTGTTTTGAGACATTTCCCTTTCTCCTGTTTTATATTAGCTCTTTTCTGTTTGTGTTCATTGTCAGCACTCTGAACAGATGCATGCAAAAAAAATGTTTTCCCAAGTGAACACCACAGCTATTTCTAGCCATATTTGATGTTAAATTAAACAGCACAAGTGGGAAAAACAAGGTTTTGCTTTTTAATTTTATTTATATGAAAACACTTAATCCACATTAAGTGCATGTGAAGCCCCATTTGACCAATTTTGTGTAAATTTTCTGCTTAAAAAACATTTTAAACTAGCCTAATTTGGTCTGACGGTCTTAGATGCTTACCAAGTTGGTTTCCTCTGCTCAAGGAGTTTGGAAGTTTTGTTGGAACTTGGTTTAGATAACTTGTCAATGGTCTGAACACCAGTTTTGGTGGACCTGCTAGGAAAGCAACTAACCAAGGTTAAAAATCTATATTTTATCTTTGCAGCCGTGCCCTCATCTCCACGCAGCGTCATCTCCAGTGTAAATGAGACGTCCCTTGTACTTGAGTGGAGCGAGCCTCGTGACCAAGGTGGAAGGGAGGACCTTCTCTACAATGTCATCTGTAAGAAATGTCTGCCTGAACGTGGTACCTGCACACGATGTGACGACAACGTGGATATCTCTCCCCGCCACCTTGGGCTTACTGAGAGACATGTGACGGTCAGAAACCTTCAGGCTCACACCCAGTACAGCTTTGAGATTCAGGCCGTCAATGGAGTCTCCAGCAAGAGTCCTTACGCGCCCCATTTTGCCTCTGTTAACATCACCACCAACCAGGCTGGTGAGTTCAGTGATTTCTTTCCATTTAAAGATGTTGCCATCCATCGTGGTCCTGTACCTAAACTGTTTTAGTTCTATAGACTATAACAACCAGTTGGATCAGCTACCAGGTTACACATTTTCTCTTCCATTTGTGTCCTTATATTTTACGAAAATGCTTTTCGTCACATGCTCTAGTTTGAAAAAATGAAGTGTAATGGCCTCTCTTAAGATATTTCCAACCCACGGCACTCTACTCAAAGAGCTCAGCCCACAGAATGCATTGATGCCAGAGAGCAGTGCTATGAGGCTCGGTAGCTAAGCTAAGCTACTCTGGGCTAGAGTGTGCTGGGTTAGTGAGATGTGGAGATGCATTAACCTTGTGAAAAAAGCCACTTATTGTGTGATTTCAAGTTTTGAATTGACACTGGACTTCTCAGGAGCGTTATGCATATGCATGACCCCCTCTTTAGCACTCTGTGTTAGCATGAATGCCTCTGTTTGCTATCACGGATTGACCGCAGGCATTGTCCCATAACCCGAGCAGTTGTTGCACACGAGTCAATCCTGGGGTGACATGCACACCCACACAGCAGCCTACCCCCATGGTTCCCAAAATTCAGGAGGGTCTGTGATCAGATTATCTCCCAGGACTGTGCTTGAATATTCATCCGCCTTTTAAGACAAAAAATAAATATGGGCCATCAGCTCAAGGGACGTCATGGTTACTTCCACTGTCTCCTTAAGATGAGGCCCCTTAATCCTAGGGTGAAAGTAAGCAAGAGGGCTGCCCAGGGAGCATTGTCATCAGGGTGAGGCTTTTCTGAGCGAGGCCTGGGTTAGGAGGTTGATGGTGTTGGGATGGGGAAGAGTGAGCTTTTGGGGGAGGTGGACAAAGAGACAGACAGAATAATAAAGAGCTACTAGGGAAAGGATCAAAAACCGGACCTGGGGATTAAAACGCTTTTAACAAAGAAAGAGTGAGGGAGAAAGAGACAGAGGCAAGAAAGCAGGGGATGTTGAGAGCTACTGTAGTGTGTGAAGAGAACTTGATAACATCAGAAACCGGAGACGGCAACATCAGGTCTGGGGACAAACGGGGACGGTACAGATTATGTAAAAAGTAGGTACGAAGATAAGGAAGGAGCTATGGAAGAAGTTGTGTTAACTTGAATACATGACTAAAATGTTTAAACTTACACTATTATGTATTGCATAAAAGCAGGTTTAAAGGATGTGATACCCCCAAATTCACATTTTTTAAACTAAAGAGAGTACAATTCACACTAACCTGATGTAATATATATGTATATGTACATATATATTTTGTTACAATTTAAATAAAACTGAAAGGACCCCAAACTAAGAGCTGTCTAATTCTGAATGTGAGCATGCTCTAAATGTGAAAAAAAAAAAAATAGAAATTCTGCTTTCATTAAGACTCCTCTCATTTTTCCTTCGCAGCTCCCTCTGCAATTCCTACCGTCCACCTGATGGGGGCCTCAGCCAACACCATGAGTCTTTCCTGGCTCCCCCCTGAAAAACCAAATGGCATCATCTTGGATTACGAAATTAAATACCATGAGAAGGTAAGAGCCAGTGTAAGTCAATGAAGCGAAGGGCATTCAATCACAATTCCACCACTTTCATCCTCTGCTCTATACATAATCGTTCATCCTGACAACGGCATCAACCCTTCCTCTCTCTCTCTCTCTCATACCCTAACACTCCTCCCTAACTCCTTCCTTGATTCATCCCCTTCTTTTGAACGCTGATACCGCAAGGCAGTTGGAGCTTGGCAGGGATGGAGGCAGGAGGATTTGCATAGAGGAGAAGAAAGGGCCAGGCATATCTGCTTCATGTTTGATGTGTTGTACTGACAGATTAAACCAGAGCTGCCAGACGCTTGCTTTTGGGTGCTGGCTGGTTTTATATGGCTTGTTTTATCACTGTTCCCACAGGACCAGGGAGAAGCTATTGCCCACACCATGACAGCCCAGCGTAGCTCGGCACGCATTGAGGGTTTGAAGCCGGGCACGCCGTATGTTGTGCAGGTTCGAGCCCGAACGGTGGCAGGGTATGGCCGTTACAGCAGCCCTACTGACTTTAGCACCAACCACCAGGGTATGTAAAACAACCTATTTTATCACATAAAAACTATTTTCTTTCAAAGCATATGAAGAAATTTTGTGAATATAAATACGTCTTACAGGGGTAAAATCCTATAATTAGATCTAAGAAATACGATTATCTTGAATACATCCCATGATATCTCTCTTTGTGCCTTTCACACAGCCGATGCAGACAAGACTCTACAGGAGCAGCTACCTCTCATTGTGGGTTCTCTGACAGCAGGGCTGGTCTTCATCATTGTTGTTGTGGTCATTGCCATTGTCTGCCTCAGGTAAATGGTTTGATTTATCACTTACCTTATTGACATTCACAAAGAGTACAAGACGAATCAAAGTATACCTATAAAACAGAATGTTTTTACTGCATATGCAGTTTAGTTACCCATAATGCTTCCGTAGAACCTATCTGGTAATTAATGTAAGCATTTTCATTCTGGGTTGTCAGTTATTTTGGATCTTGTACTTGGTAAATTGTAGCCAGTGGTCTCAAATGTGCATGCGCCCTACATTGGAATTCCACAGTGTCCCGATGATCGTTGGCAGTGGCACTTTCCATCTTGTGGCCACCTTCCCATTTCCACAGTTGAGGGCAAGGCAGCTGTGTATTTAAAGAAAATTCTAAATTTGCACTCTTTTTCGTTCTAATCAACACAGTGTGTCTCAGTATCTTAACTTGTCTGCGATTGAAAAAATGTAGGCCTTGGCATATTCCGGAACTGAATTTGAATTGGAAATGAGATACAAATCACCAGCGGGTATTGTTGGCCCGGTTACTAGTTAGACAACAAAGGGATTGCATTAACATGTACTAGACGGGGGTTGGGTTTGTTGAAATGAACTGATAGTGTAAAAAAAGGGTAAAAGAAGGCATTAAGAGACAGGAGAGAATTAAACAACATGGCAGTAACGATTTGTTAGTATGTAACCGAAGCAAGACAGCCAACGCTTCTACTGTTGTTCATAGCTATCTTTATGCAGATTCGACTTCCGTAGTGAAGTGTTAAGTCTCTTGAGACTGATTCTGTTGTTAGCTTAATTTTCATATTATTCTCATTCTTTAATCGACCTCAATTTATATCCCTGAAGGGGCTGGCAGGGAAGAAAAAAAACAGGTCCTTTTCAAAATGCATATTTTCCTACATTAAAATAGGAAATCATCAACCTTTTATAACTGACAGCATTGTCTTTGGTTCACAGGAAGCAACGCAATGGCTCAGAATCAGAGTACACAGAAAAACTGCAACAATACAGTAAGTCTCTACAGAGTTTGCTTGCCATTTGATGACTAACAATGCTATAAATATTGTGCATTATAGCAGTGTGATTCATACAGCTATTCGCGCTATTGAATCCCCTATAGTCACTCCGGGGATGAAGGTCTACATTGACCCATTCACCTACGAGGACCCGAATGAGGCCATCCGCGAGTTTGCCAAAGAGATTGACGTTTCCTGTGTGAAAATCGAGGAAGTCATTGGCGCAGGTAACCAACAACACAAGCTCCTGAGCAACAGGGGGAAGACAGCTAGGCACACCCAGGCCATACCTTTAGAGGACTTCACACCAAGCGGTACTTCAATCAACTCATCCCGCTCCAAAATCCATACCCCTTAGCACCTTACCAACGTCTCTAACAGCTTTACTTACAAAATGGAGCTTCTGAGGTTATCTTCAGAGTTAACTATAGAGCTATCATTCCTGCTAACTTACCAAGCCTATCCTGAGCCTGATGATACCTCTCGGACAATTAAATGTTCTCTTGACACTGTGACCTGTTAACTTCTCCGTCCATGGTTCTCCTTCCTGCCCTTGAGACCATTCCCTTTTGTTTTGTAAATGTTCTACATCTTAACAATAGCAGTTTAGCTTCTAAAAGCCCAAAACTAAAAGAAGTAGGATTCTGATTTAGGATGATTTGTAATGAGTTGAAGATCCCCATCTCAGACTCCAACAAACAAGGCTTTTAACATCTAACGCTGCTACCTGAACCTGTTGTTTCCTAGCTTTGTCTAAAGTGATGAACCCCTACCATGTCCTCCCCTGACCCCTTTGTTTCTCTTGCACTTGCTTACACATTGGCCTAGACTGCAGACGCAAGCAGCCCAATACTCCCAAGCTTCTGTCCCCACCTACTTCCCACATTTCTACCTTTACTCCCTCCAGGCCCTAGCATTCTCTGATCGTACCCTTTACCCCTTCCTCTATTGCCTTACTTTTCCCATTTCCTCTTTGGTACCCCAACCCTCTGAGATCTTTTCCCATTGAAGCACTGCTGATCTCACCCTGCCCTTTCCCTCGCCCCCTGGATACACTCCAATAGCATCACCTTTAGCCTGGCTTCTCTTGCTGTCTCCCCCCGCTTCCCCCTGGCTCCTTGATTCTAACCAGTAACTGTCCCTCTTCCCTTTCTCTCCCACACTCCTCCACTCTTCCCTCTCCTCTCTCCACTCCACCCTTTCTTCCTCTCTCTCTCGTCTGTCCACTACCTATGTAGGAGAGTTTGGAGAGGTGTGCCGAGGTCGTCTGAAACTGCCTGGACGACGTGAGATCATTGTGGCAATTAAGACTCTGAAGGCAGGCTACACAGAGCGCCAAAGAAGAGACTTCCTGAGTGAGGCCAGCATCATGGGCCAGTTCGATCATCCTAATATTATCCGCCTGGAAGGGGTGGTGACGAAGAGTCGGCCAGTCATGATTGTTACTGAATTCATGGAGAATGGAGCGCTGGATTCCTTTCTTCGGGTTAGAGATGCTTACCAGTATAAAATTAATTCTTATTGTTTTCAGTTGTTTGTTTTAACGTTTGATGCATGGATTATTGTTGAGGGATTTGTATGGAAAAGTAATGCTTAAATTTATCTGCTTCATGAAACATGCCATCTATCATAAGTTTTAACCCCCCCATTAGTTTTCTAAAAGAGATGTTCTTTCTAAAAGGAGATATCCTCACCTGTCCCCTTGAAAAGCTTGCTAAACTTTCTAAACAGCGATGACAAATAGCGTAGCTGCTAGCTGTGACTTTGAGAGATGAATCATCTGGCTGATGAGTCACATCCTGGAAAGTTAAAAACACTTAGACAGCGGACATTCCTGTTATGAATGGGTCTGTGATTTTTCCCACTCTCTCCAACAGCTAAATGACGGACAGTTCACAGTCATCCAGCTCGTTGGTATGTTGAGAGGCATTGCAGCTGGCATGAAATATCTGTCCGACATGAACTACGTGCACCGTGATTTGGCTGCCCGTAACATTCTGGTCAACAGCAACCTTGTGTGCAAGGTGTCCGATTTTGGCCTTTCTCGTTTCTTGGAGGATGATCCCACTGACCCAACCTACACCAGCTCATTGGTCAGCATTCATGTCTTGGTCCTTTAATATTCATATAACAACGTCCAGCTCCCATTTGAAATAAAAAAAAAAAAAACACTGTATGCTCTTGCATCTGTAGGGAGGAAAGATTCCTATTCGCTGGACAGCACCAGAGGCTATTGCTTATAGGAAGTTCACTTCAGCCAGTGACGTCTGGAGCTATGGCATTGTGATGTGGGAGGTGATGTCGTATGGCGAGCGCCCATACTGGGACATGAGCAACCAGGACGTAAGTTTCCTCTCTACTTAGCCTCTTTTCAACTTTTTGGGGGTCAACTAACACAAAACAACCATTATTTTTTCATTAACAGGTGATCAACGCAGTCGAGCAGGACTACCGACTGCCCCCACCTATGGACTGCCCTACTGCCTTGCATCAACTTATGCTAGACTGCTGGGTGAAAGAAAGAAACTTGAGACCCAAGTTCTCCCAGATCGTCAATACCTTGGACAAACTTATTCGCAATGCCGCCAGCCTTAAGGTGGTCACCAGCACACATTCTGGGTAAGGGGATGTGACATATAACATGTTTGCATCTCTTCAACTAACCAAACTAACTTGTTTACGCATTTTAAATTCAGAATTAGAATTAAGAGTCTATTGATTTCAGATTATATTCAATTGATGAACAATATTGTAAGCTGAGAAACTCTGACATTATGAAAATGAAGTTGACCTTAAGTCGATAAATCATTCCATTTAATTGCACCATCACAGGGCTATCGATTGTTTTGCCTCCGATGCTTGTTCTGGTCTACACTTACTAGAGCCTTTTCTGCTTGAAATATCTAATTACATCAGCTGCCTTCCCGATGAAGTCACTATATAATAGAATTTTGCTGATTGGTCAGCATTTTTGCACAGATTGTTTGTTTCAGTTAGACACATGGTAGTTGTTAGCCAAAAGCTTCAGGAAGGTTTTGACCCACCTCAGGGTGCCTGCCTCTAGGCTTTAGGTCCTGGGGTTGGGACTCTAACAGCCAGGAAACAGTGGGAGGGATCAGTGGATAAAGGAAGAATCATTAGTTAATGTAATTCAGAGATGGGAATGGTTTTAATTAGCAAGTAACGAGATTTTAAAAGGGCCAGTGGAGAGGTGGCCTGCCTGCTGAGTCTAATGAAAGACAGAGCGATGGGGCTTGTGTTGTTGCAACATTTGATGCTCTGTGTACCATCTTCAGTGATCGATTGCTTAACTAAACTAAGCAGAGTTTAATTAGTTAATACCTAGTAGTTTGGTTATGCATTTGTTCTTTTAGTTTCCTCATACAGTTTCCCTGTCTCACACTTAAAGTCAACGTCCCTAAGATGTGAGAGCCAGGCCAGCTCTAACAATGCCCCATTAAGAAAAGCTGCCTTCCAGGTTAATGACCACAAACCCTTCAGCCCTAAAGGCAGGAGCTTATTAAAAAAGCACTCTTCCCATCCATCTACAGACCTTGTGCTCAATAGAGCCTCTGTTCCTTTCTTATTAACTTTTTTCATATGCTTTTAATTGTTAATTAATCTAATGCCATCAAAAGACAGCTAGGTTCAGCAGAGCAGAGAGTTTGCAGACAGAAGTGTCTTTGCTCTAAAACTTTGCCTCCCTATCCCCACTGCCCAGACCTCACTGTTAGTTATTAAGACCCCAATCTTCTCATAGAACAAGTCTGATCTCTGTTGGTTTTGTTTGATCTAATTGAAACTTTCTGCTTTTATGCATGACATTAAATTAAGTTGTGCTATAACGCAAGAAGGATCTTTTTGGGTGTGTGCAGGCAGATTTAATGAATTGATTCTTTTGGACTGATAAAGGAGTTGGTCAACCTACTTGGCTAAATCATGTCATGCATAAGCAAGCGATTTTTGTAGCATTAATGTAGAATTGGAGCATGCCAAGTATTGATACATGTAAAGTCCGGACATGTGTTGCTTCATGCGGACCCACACCCACAGCATCATTGCAGTTCTCTCTGGTGGGCCCCTGCACATCTCCAGCCAGTAAGCCACAGTGGCAGGTTAAGGCCCTACAGGCCAGGAGAGGTGGTGGTGGGGGGTTTGGGGGTGAGGTTTCGGTGGTGGAGGCCTGGCGTGACCTAACCCTCTCTCTCTCTCTTTTTATCTCCACTCCTCTCTTTCTCTGTAGGGCCTCCCAGCCGCTCCTCGACCGCTGTGTGCCAGACTACACCACCTTCACCACTGTGGGCGACTGGCTGGATGCCATCAAGATGAGCCGCTACCGAGACAACTTCCTTAATGCTGGCTTTGCTTCTTTTGACTTGGTGGCCCAGATGACTTCAGAGTGAGTGGGATTGCTAGTCTTTGTTTTGGTGGTCTCACATAAGTTCGAATTCAAGGCACTGAATTTAAGTGAAATGTAAAGATAGTTTCATAACAACCCTTGTGGTGGGGACCAATTGTGTAGAATCGAACTCTGGTTCGGACCAAGCAACCTTAAACAGGGAATTAAGGAGACAATAGGGAAATGCAATATTTCAGCGACCAGAATGGGATTAGTGGTAGAGCTCGTGTGATTATTCCCCTCATCTCGCTTTAATTTATTGCAACATTTCATCCTTTGAAAATGTCATGAACAAAGTATCTTACAAAGGTCACATTCCAGAAAAGATCTATGATTTTTCGCTATGTTAAATGTCTAGACAGATGTGAAGAGAGCGGCTAGGATCAAATAAACTAATAAAGACAAAAAAATTATAAATTCATCACGCCCATTAAAGTGCAATAAAAGATGGAGGCAGGGGTAATTTGTTTCAATTTGGCAACTTGACAGGTGGACCAGTCGGTGGTTTTCTCGTGCTCTTAATGACTAGTAATTCTCCTAATGGGCTCCATTTATTATCATTTTATCCAACATTGTTGGGCTTGATGGGACCAACAGAGGAAAAAGAGAGAAAACACTTTTACATTGTGTGAAATGACTCTGCTAATGTCGTGCGATTGCAGAGATGAGAAGGGAAGACAGACTGGGGGCCGCCACGGGGCGCTTGCTCCCTGACAGCGTCCTTTTCACTTATCGGAAGGTGAAAAAAAAGAGTAAACGACAAGAGTCTGCACTAGCTTTTAGCTACATGTGTTGCTGTGTAAACTAAAACCTCATGAAGGGATTAGGTTACCTCAGCCAATGAAACAACAGGAAGCATTTTTTATCACAAAGCCTGTGGTAACCTTTACACCACACTCATTCTAAAGTATAATGACTGTCTGTTGCACAGTGAAATATCATTCCGAGTCACGTCTGTGGTTACACTAATAGCACTTTCTTCACGTGAAATCTGACATCTGGTAGCCTCAGGTGCAAAACCTCGCAAATCATTGACCAGCGTTTGGCCTATCTTTAGTTTGAGAACTGGCTTTGCACCACAAACTTGTCTCAGTTCAGTAGCCAAAGGGTGGGGTTGTTCTATTTGCTCAACCTGGCGACAATTTGCTAACGGATTTGCTCACCTGGCTACATTCCCACGGGATTTTAACGCTTAAACAACATCAATTCTGTTCTCTCTTTTAGAAACTGCTAAGTTATGTATTGTATAACAGTGGCAATAAGATTTTTCCTCTTGTTGTTGTTTTTTTTTACAGAGACCTGTTACGGATAGGTGTAACACTAGCCGGCCACCAAAAGAAGATTCTCGGCAGCATTCAAGACATGAGACTGCAAATGAACCAAACGCTGCCCGTCCAGGTCTGAGATGGGGGCGGAACTGTTTTAAAGCGAACTAACAGACGACCCCAGATCATCTCCACTAATCAGATGAAACTGGCTCGCAGTGCCTCGGACAACTTTTTCTTTCCATTTTCCTGTTTTCCTGTAACGACTGCATTATTTTACACCCGACAGGATTAGATAAGATTATTTTGTACTTATTTTTAAGAACGAGGAAAGCCTATATCCCATGCATGCCTCACGAGGCTCCGGTGTGGGGTTGGTGATTGCATGCGTGCGTGTGGTATTTTCTTTCGTGAGGCTGGCTTGGAAGCTTCCCATAATGCATTTCTCCCTGAAACTGACTCTGAGGGATGGACTCTACCGGATGGATGTTGCTTATGGAAGAGATACTCCTCTAATAGTACACTTAACTTGAATATAAAAAAAAAAAAAACGGAAAAAAAAATACAAAAAAACAAACAAACTAGAAGTGAATATAAATTCACAAAACGTGCGGACATGATTGCGCAGAAATCCCTCCAATGCTAGCAGATGTTCTATTGTGCGTGTGATTTTGTGCTTATTCCCCATCTTCATATTGAAGGTGTTTTATTTAAGGGCACATGCCTCAAACGGACAGGAGGGAGAGGCACAGCCGAGGGTGAAAGATCACGGATGTCGCAGGACTGGATTTGAGGAAGTTGCATTTGTCCACCAGGTTTAAACTGACAAAAGGACTTCTTAGAATATACCTGGTGAACTCAGGATGCTCTCATAGTTTCAAACAATGGATTCTCAGCTGTGCTTTCATAATTTCAATCGATGTTTTCTTTTATTCTCTTCTGTTGTTTTCCGTCAACCTGTTTAGTTTCCTTTCCACGATGAGTTGACATTTAGCTGGTCATCAGTCATTATATCAGGATTCTTTAGCAGTTAGAAAAGAGAAGGACTGTGATAACCTGTACTACACTGCAAGAAATCTTTTTTTTTTTTAAATCAGTAAATTTGCAACATTCTTAAAACAAGATCAATTTGAGAAGTAAAACTGCGCAGCATATTAATATTTGTTTTCAGAGAACATATCTTTTTTTCCCTTTTTACGAACTCTTACGCATAAATCTAACAAAATTCACTTTAGAAATAAAAGTTACGTTTTGCTTAATACATTTTAATCTTGTTTTGAGAATGTTGACAAAATACTAGTGCTATCAAACGGTTAACGCTCCCGATTAATTGCATTCAAAATAAAACTTTGTTTATAAAGTATATGTGTGTGTGTACTGTGTGTATTTATTATGTATATATAAATACACACACATACAGTATATATTTAGAAGATATTTACATGCATATATTTCTTTTCATAGAATTTATATCTCAATATATTTAATATATAAATGTAACAATTTTTCTTGAGTGTGTATGCGTATATATATATATATATATATATATATATATATATACACAGTACACACACATTTACTTTATAATTTATTTTTATTTTTTTTATGTGATTAATCGTGATTAATCAGTTGACAGCACTACAAAATACTGATTTGAAAAATAAATAAATCGATAAATAAAAAATCTATATATTTTTCCAGTGTAAAAGTCACTGGCCATCTCTACGATGAGTGAGTGAGTGTGTGTACTGTGAGTATGACTATGTTGTAGTGTGTGTGCTTCTGTGTGTGTGTATGTGTATAAAGCAAAGGGAGAATATGAGGATTATTATGCACACATTCTGTACATGGACGTTTCAGTTGTGTTCCCCACAAATGCATGAAAAGACTTGTGACAATAATATTACGTTGAGAGATAACAATCCATTGTGTTTATTTTATGACATCCGTAGAAACCAAAAGGAATCAGTCTTTTATTTGAAGATCTGATCTAAATTTGAATACTCACATTCAAAAAAAAGGCGGTAAATACATTTTTTGGAATGCCATCATTAAAAAAACAACAACAACAACAAAAAAAAGCAGAGGAAGTGTATTGTAATTGGTTTAAGAGAAATGAATAGATGTGTTGAACATCTCGTCAATGTTGGGCAGATCCCTAGTATATCTTTTCAATATTAAAGCAAAGCCTTTCCGTCACCGCCACAAAGAGAAACTGTTAGTGCCAATTGTAAAGCTCACTCACCAAGCGTTTTGTTCATTCCTCGCAATCACATTTCGGGAATTACAGGATTTCCGGGGGTGTTTTCAAATGTGATGTTGAACCACAATAGTAATTCACGATAATGCTACGCAGCAGGCAGGATACGCTTTACTTCCTGAAACTACCGGGTTGTCTTCCAAATGTTTTATTCGTCACCTCTATTTCTTGCTTGGAGGCTTGATGAAACACCACAGGGCTTGGGCCCGTCTTTTAGAGCCCGCCGCTCTGATTAACACTAGGTCTTGCAGGCAAATGTTTACAGCCTGGCAGAAATAGATGACCAACCCATGATTGTTTGCCTTCAGGTTTTGAATGGGCCTTGTTCGGATCTGCTCTGGTTAGTTTTTCCCTGGTCAAACAAGAAAGACGTACAATATGCAAACCAGCAGCATGTTTGATGGGTTATAAATCCAGTACAGGATGCTCTGTTAACCAAACTCTGTATCTAGACTAGAAACAGTGCATATATACCGCACTATGGGAAACGGTACTGCATATATTCTGCACAGTACACCTCTGTTTGTGGTTTCGTTTCATTCCTAATTTGACAAATACAAGAGCTCCATTGTAATATAACGCGCTAAAGCGATTTATCCTTTTCCGTATATGACAGAACTTGATGTATATGAACCCTGTTCCTTAAAGTTCCTAACTTACAGAGACGTTCGGGAACTAAACGTAGCTGCTTTTGTCACATTCAACATGTCTGATGGAATATTCTCTCATAACTGGATTTGAGTGTGTATGTTTGTACGTATGACTGTATTTGGTGCTATCGTCATTGGTTTTTTTTTAACCGAAGCAGTTTTTGGAACATAACTTGCATGATTTTAGTTCAATAACTCTGTGCCAATGGTGGCTCTCCATCTCGGACTCTCTCTTTCCTCCAATCCTCCCTGTGATAGTTTTCCTGAGTTTTGAAGTTACTCTTTTTATAGTAAGAATCAAGCAAAAAATGTTTTTTTTTGTTGTTGTTTTTTTTTTTTTTTCAAGCAGTCCACAAATCACTGACGTGCAAAAGCAAAATGTCTGCTACTGTACTTATTGAGAGAAGCAAGACACATTTCAAGACTTTTTTTGTTTTGTTTTGTTTTGTTTTGGAAAGCATTGAGATGTATTTAATGGTGAAGACGAAAAAAAAAAACAGCGATTAAATAATGCATTCTTGTAGAAATATTTTTAAAAAACCCTTTTGCAATTAAATTATTTAAGAAATACCTTGCGTTTGCTGTCTGATTTCTTTACGGCCGTTGTGTATCGACATGTTCAGTTTCAGTCGTCAATTGTTGTCCTTTCTCAGGCATGTTGGGGCAAATTCTTGCTTAATTGAAAAGCCTGAGGATTTTTAAGGCCGTCCTCGTCCTCCATAAAAAAGATTCTGCCCTGTATTTGAGTGGGGAAAGCTTTGATCTTTACAGGTCAGGGCACCTGCCTTGTAGATATGGACTGTGAGAAAGTATGTGCCGTTCAGACGGATCTGGACTTCACAAAATGGAGGCTCTTTATGGTAAGGCATAACTGCTTTATCCTTTTATTACGTAGGTTTTTCCCGTTTGTCTATGCAATGTGGGGTTTTCCAGTCTTTATATGCTTACCACTAGTAGGTGGGGGGGGGGTATTTTAAAAATTAAAATGGCCTCCAGGTATTCTTACATCTAAAAGGTTTTAATTTAATAATAATAATAATAATAATAAGTATCACCACTAAGTAAAATTAAAAGACTGGCACTGAAGTTCTAAATATTAAATATAATTAATGTAAAACACGTTTTTGGGAAGTTGCATCCCATGATATTTTATAATTCATCTGACTAATTGTTTTTAATACATGGTTATTGGTGCCTCCAGGGGTCCTCTAGGATATCATCGCCTGTTTTACATTTTAGTTTTCTGTTTTGATGTTTTATTTGTTTTGTGGTTTATGAATTTTGAATGTGCCTTGTTTTGTTGTGCTTGTGTTGTTTGTTTGGTTAGTTTCATTTTGTGTTTCGTTTATGTTCCTGCATTTTATTTATTTATTTATTTATTTATTTTTTCATTTTGTTTAGTTTCGTACTTCATACATTTTTGCTTTGTTTAGTTTAATTTTGTGTTTTTATATTTCTGGAAGTTGTTTTTATTTTTTACTTTTTTATTTATTTTCATTTTGTTTTTATAGTTAAGCATGTTTGTATGTTGTTGTTTTTTTCTTTTCATTGTTATTGTTTTTATACTTAATTCTCTGCATATCGTTTTGGGATTCTAGCTTTGTTTTGCACTTCTATATTTATTTATTCATTCATTTATCATTTGTTTGTTTTAATTTCTGCAAGCTGGTTAAACGATGCAATATAACATACATACATTTCACTG